>KZ118931.1:52510-64056 GCA_002153405.1 Mycosphaerella populi pn0402 | reverse complement strand
TGGTGATCGAGGAATAGCTTGCTGAGAAGACACAGGTTACGGCACCAAGTACGCTGGCGTCGACCATCGACTTCAAAGAACGAGATATAGTCATCGCGGTATATCTCGTTTCCGGGAGGATGGACCAGAGTACACTTGGTACGGTGGCGCTCGAATGCACGCTGGTTGTCAAAGTAGCTCAAACAGAACTCGTCGATATAAACCATGTCTACATCTGAGAATGAATCGGGGTATGGAGAGAAATACCAAGGTTCGACGTCGTATTTTCCCATCTGTAGGCGGTCCAAGTTGCGCACTCGGTGGATCTCTGTCGGGTTCTGGGTCATACTTCCACCAGTACGAAGGCGCTCAATCTCCTCTCCGCGAGTAATGATTTCTCCGGAGGTAGTCTTCACCTCGTCTTCTTTTAGTTCCTTGGTATCTGCAGGTGTAGCATCGGCCATTTCTACGTCGTCGTCGTCTTCGTCGCCGGCAGTGGATGCAGCTTCGGATGGGAACATGGAAGTGTCGCCGGGGGTCTGGGCCTCGCGGTTCTCTTTCCCGCCAGCTTTGGACGGACGAGGGGCTTTGCCTACATTTAGGTTCTTGCCTCCCAATGCATCCGGTGTGCCGGATACCTCGCGGCTGTCGGCACGCGGGCGCTTTTGGACATTTTTACTTGGAGCTTTGTTAACTGGCGCTGACTTCTTTTTGTCAGGTTTTTCCGGCTGAGGCCATTCAACCTCATGTGAAAGATCAATCCTGGCAGAAGGTACCCATTCTGGAATTATCCATTAGTGCCTTGTTTGTGAGCAAGACAATGAACTATAGATGGTACTTACCGTCAAGACGTTTGTTGAAATCAACATAATGTACGCTGTCCCAGTGTTAGTATAGAAATCTCTATTAATTCACATGAAATGGAATACGAAGGCATACTAAAAGGAAGGTCCATCTTTGCGCTGCTTGATAGACAGAATTTCGGCCTTTCGTAGTTCACCATCCTATAAAGGCATCAGGTTAGTTATATATCACGTGATGCGCGACAGACTCTGCGCCGCAACGTACCTTCTGCACCATCGCCTTCACGCCGATCCTATGTAGCAAGTCAGAATATGCGACCGAGTAAAATAGACATAAGGAATCGCAAAGGGTCCCTCCACGAGATTTATCGCGATCAGAACTTACCGGATCGTATTAAGCGTGGCATACCCCTTCTCGACAGGGTCGGGCGTGCCCGTCGCTTCGCCAGAACCACCCATCGTGAATGATCGCGCAGACACGCGATCCCTGCGCGGTTTCGAGATGAACTTATTGAAACTGATGCGACCCTTGATGAGGTGAGTCAGGGCGATGATGGTTGAAAAGAGGCCTGGGGGATCGGACGACGTGTTAGATAAGCACCCGGATTCGGCATGCGTTACTTTCGGATCAAGTGTTAAAGTTACAAGTAGTTGACTAGGGTGTAATGGCAAGATCTTTTTCTGCTTTGGTCAAGATATAAACAAATATATGTGGCATGTAGTTGATGTTTGCATATTCAAATTTGGTTGACAAGACCCAAGACTACAATCGCATGCCTACAAATATAGAAAAATGCTGTATAAATCGCAGGCCCGAGGATAATTTGCATTATTGAGGCAAATAGAACTTCCCTAATGATACAATAAACGCCTAAATTTTGCAATGTGGTATCCAAGCCGGCAGTGCAAGTATGATGGCATTAATTTAGTGCCAGCCATTGACAGTTGCTGTCCCTGCAACCAATTCATCCAGCTCATATTTTCGAATCTTATACAGTTCCTGCGCCTCCCTTTCACGTCGCATGACAAATGACACTTCGTCGCGCAATTTCTCTAAACGTTGAGAGATCGCTGATTCCTCTGAGATCTGAAGGGTACGGAAAGCATCTAAGTCGTCTTGGACCTTCGGCAATGCCGCGCTTGCTTCTAGAACCTTGGATCGAAGTGTCTTAGCACGGATCTGATATCCGCGACATAATTTGTCCAACGACTTCTCGAGACTGTTGTTGCGCTCCACGATCGTAGTTAATGACTCGGTCACGCTGTCAAACGCACCAATCATGCGTTGCTCTTCCTTGAATACGTCCTGTTCTTCCTCATCCTCGTACTCCTCAAGACCCGGCAGGCTCTTTCCGGTGGTAGAAGACCAGGTTTCGTCAAACTTCTCTTGATACTGACTCTGCTCTTTTTGTTTTTCAGAAGAAGAGACTTCGGCAGCAATGGCAGCCCGTGCCGCATTGAGGAAGCGGTCGTCCAAGCGGCCAAGCTTTGGTGCTTTGCCTTCAATCTTAGCATCGGGCACTGGGAACTTCCGGGCATCATGCGCGATGATAGCGGCTGTTTCTCTCGCAATCAAGCTCTCAATTGGGTCAGTGATTCCCGAGGCGCGTTCAATGAGAGCGTTGAGATCGAGGACAACAGGCCGTGGCAAGCCTCGCTGATACACTTGGGATTGGCGCTTGAACTCGGCTTCGGCTTCTTTTTTGCGTGCTTCTTGTTCTCTGCGGTCACGCAGAGCTGCATCCTCGGCGCTATATTCAACAGCGGCTGCAGGCTCAGCGGTTTCTGATGGAAGTTCTTCAAGCTCCCATTCAGTCTCTTTCGGTTTAGGAAGCAATGAAAGTTTGCTGCGGATTTGATGACGCTGAGATTGTTCATACATCTTGATGTCACGCGGTGTGCTACCAATTAGTTGCCCACCAGGCGCATCATTGTTCAAGGCGAAGTGGTCGCGTGGAGTGCGAAGTGGTGTAGCTCCAGGCCCAATTCCACCTTGCATCGGGGTCGCGCCAACACCATTGGCCTGTCGGAAAGGGGTCGCCATAGGGTTGGGGGTGACAATATCTTGCTTCCGTGGTGCAATCCCGTCAAAGCCAGTGGAAGAGCCTCCTTCGTGAAGAGGTGTATTATCTCCACCAAGCAGAGAAGACTGGGTCTCTGTTAAAGCTCTTATATTCTTGATCTCATTCGCAATATGATCCTCTTCTGGCGCAGCTCGTGGTGTGCGAATAGGCGTACCCCCAACGATAGCTCCATAATTTCCAATCAGGCCACGAGTGGCTTCTTCGTCTGAGCTCAACCTGCTAGCTTTATCTCCAGCCATTCCCATTTTGATGATATCTTCCATCTCACTCTCGCCAACCTGAGGCGTGGGGAGAACTAAACCTCGGCGCTTGCTGCTCTGTTCGGCCTCGCGTATCTTCTGCATTTGACCAGCACGTGCAGCAGCGGCAAATGCAGCGGAGTTACTATTCTTATCGCTCTTTTGCTTCTTTCGCTCAGCATCCTCGTCTTGATCGCCTTTCCGCTTGTTTGCCAACTGCTGCTTTCTGGGATCAAATGCCGCTCGCTGGCGTTCATTCAGGCTCTGTTCGTCGGTGGTATCGTAGAAACCAGGTGCGGCAGGTTTTTCGAATGGAATGTCTGCGTTGTAGTCCATCTGACCTGGCTTTCGGGTCACGACTTTGACGTTGATACCGGCATTCTTCAATTCCCGGCGCTTCTGCAAGACCGCCAGTCGACGTGACTCCTCGAGTTGACGCTCACGAGCCTTCCGCTTCGCCTTTTTACCCTGTGTATTGGCCAGACGCGCACGTGCTTCACTCAGCATCTCCTTTTCATCCTCATCCAAGTCGATCGTGTCTGGGCGGGCGGGCTTCGATTCGGGGTCAGGATCCAGCTCACCGGGTCTGAATCATGTTAGTCAAAGCCAAAATTTAATTTATGGATAGATGGATGAACATACCGTAGCCGGCGAACATCGTCCGCACTGGGGGCAGCGGACTCCCCACCCTCTGGCCCTCCTAAACCAAGGTCATCGTTTTCGCGAGCCTCTGCCTCATCCAAAAGTTTCTGATAACGCTCAAGACATTGTGTTGCGGTACGTCCGACGATGGGGGCGATTGTACGCCATTGCGTTGGCATCAACTTTGCGAGGTGTAATAGCTTTTCGTCCTCCTCGCGCGACCATTCGACTTTGCGGATGCCCGGGTCCAACCATTCTATCCAACGCGCCTTGCACTGCTTTGGTGTTTTACGGGCAAGGAGCGAAGAGACACGAGCCCATTGGTTGAGACCATATTTCGAGACAGCTGCGCGAAGCACTTCATCTTCGATGTTGGTCCAGACACCACCCTTAACGACTGGCATGGCGATCGGTCGGACTGGCTAGCCAGTTAACGTTAGAGACAAGTCTCGACTGTATCGCGACTCGGTTCGCAGGGAAATGAAAATTCGACGTTCCCCTTGAAGTCGACGCGCTGCGATAAGTGACGGCTGGGAGTGAAAGCGAGATGCGTTGCGCCAAGATTTGAAGTTCCTTCACCGCCCAAAATGGCCGCCCCGCGTTACTAAGCAAATCCGGGCTTTTTGGATTTTTTTTTTAGTTTAGATTTGATTTTGCAAACAGAAGCGATAAGCGCATCAACCATGTCGAAGTCGGTGGATGCTCCGCAGCAATTCAAGCAGCCTTCTCGTAAGGGCAAGAAGGCCTGGCGCAAGAACGTCGACGTTACCGAGGTTCAGGAGGGTCTTCGTTTGTTGAAAGATGAAGAAATCAGAGGGTACGATTACACCGTTCTTCGGGTCCTCAGGATTTACTAACTATATTATAGTGGCTTGGTGTCAGAAAAGCCTTCTGATGAGCTGTTCTTGATCGACAACGCTGGTTCGGCCGATGTGCGCGAAAAAATCGCCAAGAAGCGCAAGCCTCTCAAGGCTGACGAGATTATTGCCCAGCGATCTGTGATTCCTGCATTGGACGGACGCAAGCGCGGAAACTCAAAAACCACCGATGGAGTCATCGAGCCAAGTTCCAAGAAACACAAGAAGGATTGGGTGAGCCGTAAGGAGCTATTGCGCCTGAAGCAAGTGGCCAAGGAAGGAAATCCTCTCAACAAACCCGCCAACAACGAGATCTACGACCCCTGGGCAGACGAAGGTGATAACACCACTACATATGACGATCCCCGGTTCGATTTCCTGCAGAAGCCGAAGCCAAAGGTCGCCCCAGAGACTCTTCAGCAGGCCCCTGTATCGCTTGCCGCTAATGGAAAGCCAATTCCCTCCGTGCGCACTCCTCAAGCTGGAATCAGTTACAACCCTGTCTTTGAAGAATGGGATCGTTTGCTGTTAGAGCAAGGTGAAAAGGCCGTTGAAGAAGAAAAAATGCGGCTCGAGGAACAAAAGAAAGAAGAGGAGAAGCAGCGTCTGATTGCCGAGGCCCAGAATGATGATGGCGAAGTGAAATCTGATGATGAAAGTGCTTGGGAAGGGTTTGAAAGTGAATATGAAAAGCCAGAGTGGCTCAACAAAAAGAGGCCGGAGCGAAAAACCAAGGCTCAGCGAAACAAGATCAAGCGACGCAAGGAAGCTGAGCAAAAGGCCAAATGGGAGGCTCAAAAGGCTAAGAGGGAGGCACAGCTTGAGCAATCACAGCAGTCGTTGGAGAAATCAGATGATGAAGAACTGGAGAAGAATGATTCTGATGCTGATGACTCTGAGGAGGAGGGAGATGATTCCAAACTGCGAAGGAAAGCCTTCGGAGGAAAGCTTGCGTATGTCTCTCTCATTTTTGTCATTCTAACTGTGATTTTTTCATCTACTTACAGACTCGCAGGCCTCCAGAGAAGCCATTGGAATTAGTGCTCCCCGACGAGCTTCAAGACTCACTGCGACTCTTGAAACCAGAGGGCAACTTATTGGATGACCGTTTCCGGACACTGATTGTTCAAGGCAAGCTCGAGTCCCGAAAACCAGTGACACAGTCTAAGAAAGCCAAGAGAAAGGTCACTGAAAAGTGGATGTCTAAGGACTTCAAGGTCCCTGGAATGGACTATTGAGCTGAGTTTTTTTCCGTCTTGAAAATAAATAGCGTTCATAGGAGTTTGGACATAAAGGAATTCTTCCATCCATGATTTGATATTGATCATAATATATTCCAAGGTTTTGCTTCAAATATAAGCTCCTGTCTACGTAAATCTCCTTTTCGCTGTATTGGATTCCTTGGATTCCTTGGATTAATAGTTCTGGACTGTTCAAGTTTAGCGTCTGATCGGCTGCGGCGGTGTCGCCGCTTGAATCTTTTCTGCCAGAAAAAAAAAAGTCCATATCCACGCGACGACCCGCCATGTGTTGCTAGTCGTTCATACACATTTTTGCAGTCGGGATGGATTCTAAAGGGCTTTCCAGTAACTGGAAGAAACTACAGGCAACCCTCACGAAAAAGCCAGCCGCAAATCCCACTACAACAACTCCTAAGCGCAAGGCCTCAGACCGCGACTCGGGACAGGTTCCGGCAAAGAAGCGCAAATCAATCGACAGAGACCAGCAGAAAACTCGGGATACGAACCCTCGCAAGCGCAGTAGGATGACGGATGCATCAGAAGGGTCAGCTGCTGACTCGGCATCGACCCCAACATTACGACGAAAATCTAGTGCCGGCGTGTCTTCTGCCGCAAAGAATGAATCTCTCAGCAGCAAAGTCAATGAGGGCCGATCACCAACGTATGTATTATAGACCTGCCTTACATCGGAATCGCTTTGCTTTGGAACTAACATTGTATGCTCTAGTGCGGAAATCGGAAAGTATATTGCCATGGATTGCGAAATGGTCGGCGTCGGACCCAACCCGGATAACGATTCGGCTCTCGCACGTGTCAGTATTGTCAACTTCAACGGTGATCAGCTATACGACTCATATGTACGACCTAAGGAAATGGTGACGGATTGGAGGACCCATGTCAGTGGCATTGCACCAAAGCACATGGTGGAAGCCCGAACTCTGGAGGCTGTTCAGAAGGACGTGGCTGAGATCATGGATGGCCGCATACTCGTTGGACATGCTGTGAGCAATGACTTGGATGCCCTGATGTTTGGTCACCCTAAGCGTGATATCCGAGATACAAGTAAACACCCTGCATACCGCAAGATCGCAGGCGGAGGTTCACCGCGATTGAAGATGTTAGCAGAGCATTTTCTGGGTTTGAAGATTCAGGAAGGCGCACATTCCAGTGTGGAGGATGCTCGGGCTACAATGATGTTATACCGCAGGGAGAAGGATGCATTTGAGAAGGAGCACTTGAAGAAGTGGCCGGTGCGGGCTCCTGTTGACAAGGATGAGGGCGAAGGGCAGCAGAAAAAACCAAAGAAGAAGAAGAAGACTACTCGTAAGCGGTGATGGCCTGGTTTCGATTAATATTTTTTGAGCATGCATTGTATACCCCAGATACGCATCAATATCAATATTTTCTTCGATCTATAGGTTTTATGTACTTGTAGAGCGGGATCTTAGAGGGTGCGGCTCTCCGCCGCCCACGTCCACTTTACGCGGCAGCGCGACGCGTTCTGGACTCTGCTCCGAATTTCAACACACGCCCATTTCCAGTCAATTTCTAACTTTCCAATCACTCTACAATCCTGCGACCGCTATATAAATCACTTTAGCAACACAGGATTTGCTCCTGAATTATATTGCTCGCCAACTTGCAGCGCCAACTGCGCCGAAAATTCCACGCTTTGCAACGCGACAATGCCGGACATGTACGCCTTCCAAGCCGGGCCTAAGCCAACCACACAAGGCACACAAGACAACAAAGATACCCCCTCACAGTTCACACCAAACGTTCTACCTTGCCGCGTCCACCACGATGGCCCTGTAGACTCTCTAGAACGATTCTGGGCCCCTGCATCAGACTCAAAAGGTACAATTTGCCTCATGAAAAACTATACATTTCAATCCACATACTCCTACGATTCGCGCAGTATCACTAATTTTCAATCAACTCAGATTCAACACAGACTGCATTCTTCAGAGGCCGCAAGCTTCGTGGGCGCCGCGTGGCCATTCCCGAAGGATATAAAGGCACGGCCCTCTCAACTTGACAATGCGATCTAAGCCCTCGAGCAGGCTCCTAACTTTTATTATACGTGTAGGAGTAATTGCGACACCGACCGACCGTGTCTTGACAGCAGCTCCATCGAGGCAGGACGACCCAGATGTCGAGATTGTCGAGCCCGAAGAACCTGTCAAAATCTTAGAGACACAAGGCATATTCGAGGATGTGGTCGTATGGGGACATGAGATACTTCCAGCGTCGGATGATACATTCGTCAAGGGGGTGGAGGAATGGGTACAGTTTGCAGAGACAGTAAGTCCTTTCTTTTCTCCTGTGCGCAGTTTTGATTGATGTAGCTAATGTGTTATTCTTAGATGCATGCTCCAGCATCAGCTCCTAACCAAACCAAAGCTTAAGACTGATGATTTAGTCTTAAAAAAATCTGATAGCACTTGAACTGATTGTCATAATGAACACCATTTATGTTATATTTCGTTCATCTTACATATCGTGGAACGAAATGAGCCCAAATCCAACTTTCTTCTAAATGAATCTACTGGTCTTTGTGCGTTACCTGCGGAGCCTGTAAACGTGACAATATAACGTGAAAAGGTATGGTAAGGGGGATTGTTTCAAGCCGAGCTCTTGTTTTGTTGTTCAACATGCACTGTCGTTGGTGGTCCAGTTGCCAGAGTGGTTAATGGGTTCGCCTGCTAAGCGAATGTCTTCGGACGCGCAGGTTCGAATCCTGTGCTGGACGATTTTTTTTTTCTTTTATAAGCGCCTCTTTCTTACCTTCCTCTCCCATTCTTTGTTACGAACATTTTCCAATGTATCCTTGTTAGTGTTAATACAAGGATTCACCATTTCTCGAGTAGAATTCGTGGCGTCTATCCGAAGTTACGAACGTAGTACCTTTGAGGCCCCGAGGAATGGTGGCCCCCATGAAACGGCGGCATCCAACACATGGAAACACCACCCGCCACGTATTACCCTACCCGGTCTGTATAGGGCCATATGGGTAGTAAACATCAGTTTCGTTCAATGCCACGTTTCAAGAATTCCCATTGTTGCACCATTCATCTTATTTTGTTTGCTTTGGGGAATGACAGCACAAGGCAATACTTAGTTTTATGTCATTCGTTGTTCAATAGATACCCTCACTTTATGCCGCTCATTCTGTTTCTGCTTTTCTGAGACTACTACCAGACACCTGCAATTCTCAGTATCTGTTTCATTCCCCACTCTTCACTACTCGTGCAGTTTTTCTTGCGCGTCTGATACTTACCTCCTGTGCATCATAGCTCTCTTTAGAGCTCATTTCTCACTCTTTTTGGATTTTTTCAACCAGCTCCCGCCCTGATGCGCGTCTGGACTGGATCTGAGAAAAGGGCCGTTGTTCAATGTGTAGGAGTAGAGATCATCTGAGGAGACTCTGCCCGGAATTACCCTGTAGGTTTTGCTGTAAGATACGGCATATCATCCTCAACTGTCCCGAATGTTTATGCTGTGAAATTTGCCGGAGAAAAGGTCATAAACCAAAGCATTGCCCCAGTGTCCGAGCCCAGGGGCCTATTTCGGTTGCCGGTGGACTGGCCAGCCCTTGTACAGTCAAATGCACAGAATATATATTCCCAGCCTCCCAGGTGAGTCTCTGATTCCGTTAAATTGTTTAACTGAATCAGCGATCAATTTTGCGATTTTTTTCTCAATCACTCATAGAATCAAGAAGTCCATGATCAACCACTCATAACCTTTCCGTGCCTTCGGCCAATCTTTCTCTCCCTGTACAGTTCATTATAAGTGAGGATTCGACTCGAATCTCTCAAGTTTGATTAAAGGTTACCAGGACGCCATTCAAGTCTTTGAATCACCAGAATTACTGGCCGATATCCTGATCGGGGCGGTCGAGCCGTCAATCAGAGAATTACAGGGTTGTTCAATAACGAAAGCCCGGCGAGCTGGATATTCTGCCCAAAGATTGGAAGATAAATAACTGAATGAGAACAGGCTCGATCAAGCACAAGAAGCACAGATTTTGACCAAGGTAACTTGGTCAAGAAATAGTAGATATCTTGACTACGTTTCTGATATTCGTGTGATAGACTACTGGCGCCCATATGTTGGCAAATCGGGAGATACAAGCATCAGAATTCCTCAGCACTGTCGATGCATCAAAGCCGGTGAAGCCTCGTCTCTGCATTATTTTGTCATTGCTCGAGGCGGAGGAAATCGCCAGGTCAATGTTATCAAGCTTTGGAACATCGAGGTCCCTGCCAATGTCGATCCCTCACTTATTGGAATGCTAAGTAGTTTCCTCGAAATGGAGCTCTGTCGAGCCTCCCACTTCCTCCGGTGGAATTGGAAAAGGTATTTAGCCTTCCGAGTACAGTTCCAGGAGATACATATGCCTTCATCGGGCTGAACCTAGTGTCACTACCTCTACAAGGGCGATCCTTATCTCCGTGTATAAGGCACAGATATACCATCAAGTTGAAGGATACATCTGATCATGATATACGTACCTATACTGACTAGCGCCTTAAACACAACCGAAGTCTCCAGCACAAACATCGATTTCAAGCAAGTACCTAGACACGCCTCACAACTGAATCACGCGGGGCAGCTATTGAAACCACGGCAATTAAATGTCCGTCTCTCAACTCAAAGTTACAGTCCTTTCTAAAAGAAAAAAAAAAAAAAAAAAGTAGTCTGTCAAGAGAGACTAGGGGCAAAACAAATCTTGATAACGTTGAGTGGCTGGCCTCAAAACTTGAAAGACTTTTCTTGCAAGATAATTCTTCTACTTCTTGTCTTCCAATTTGAAGCTCGGGAGCTCAATTAGGAATTATTTTGAGCGACACCTTCATTCAGTCTACAGTCCCCTTGACACTTCAAGAGCGTGGCTTCAATGAAACAAATGTCTTGCTTTGGACTGCAAGTTTCCGACAAATCAATATTGGCCTAGGGTTGAGGATTGACACCAGGGACTTCCATGATGATGCACCAAAAGCACTCCAATTTAGCCTGATTTCGCGGAGTCAAGTGCGAATAGTCCTCGTGGCAGACAAATCGACGGAGCGGCTCTTATTCTACAAAAACCCGACTTTCAAAATCTTTTGCCTAGATCTTCAAGATCAGATTTTTGAAGCATGGATCGGTACAGCTGACAATATCGATCCTCATCTCGAGGAATGGCTCCACGAGAAAGGATTTACGAATTCCGATATCCAAAGGCTTGAGGAATGCGCTGACTTCATTGTGATCAGTGAAAGGCACCATATCGAGCGAATGCTTGTGTTGACTGGTTTGACAGGGTTGGGAAGTTAGAATCTACTCAGAAACCTCGTCGCTACTTTCGATTCCGTGGAGACCAAGAGCACCCTTGTATCCCTGAATCGGGCTATACAGATAAAGACGGCAACATTATGACCGAAAATCCAAGAAAACGGAAAAGCGCCCGGGGGCATCAAATCGTCTCGAGCGATGAGCTGGATGATGTGCACACCATGTGGTGAGAATCATAGATTTACACCTCCTCCTTCCCTCCTTCCCTTCCAGCTGGAAATGTGAAAACACTTCTTGATTTTTTTTTTCGTGTACATATATATATATATGTCTGATAAAAGTTCTCAAGGAATGAATTGCGTCAATTTTTCGTTCGTGTGGAGGCCCTGATGGAGTGGCGCCAAAAAAAAAAAAAAAGCGT
>KZ118931.1:21745-52467 GCA_002153405.1 Mycosphaerella populi pn0402 | reverse complement strand
GCGAACCCATTAACCACTCTGGCAACTGGACCACCAATGATTAAGTGATCAATTTTATTATTTATATTAGTACCCATTTATACTACATATAGTAGTTTTCAACTTTCCTCTAGGTGCTAGGTAACTCCAGTGGAGATATGTAACCTGTTTCATTTGCAGCATCTATCTATTCATATCCCTTCCATGCTACATGTGCACGTCTTCCAGCCTGTGGACTAGTTCCTCTCTGTAATCTGGGAGACAACCTTGGAAGGTGAGAAATATCCATGGACACCTTCCCCAGAACTAAATCCCTGGATGGACTGCGGGCCATAAATTTTCATATCGATAAGCGTCTCCGCCCCGCATCGATCACAAAACCACAACTGTCAACCCAATCTTGAGTTTACAGTCTGACAGTGGCTAGGCAATAATCCTTCACAATGTCAACACCAGAGAGCCTAGTCACCAAATTCCAAGTAGCAAGGCTACTCAAGCAAGGTACGCTTTATTCCAACTCCGCCTAGGAGAATGAACCCGGAAGTAACTCAGGCCTAACTATCCCTAGATCAGAATGGTCGCCGCATTGCGCTCCTTGGCTCAATTGATGAACAACAAGGTATTCTGACTGCCGAGCGCACTGCGTTCGCTACAGAGTCTCTGGAGACCCTTCAAGCTTTCCACGCGGCAATCTCCAAGGTCAACAACCTCGGCGACAACGACATCTACCGCTGGTACCTTGCTTCATCCAGCGATTCAAGCAATGCCTCAAAGACAGAGGTCCAGCAAGACCTGAAGCTGAACCTAATCTGGCCGTGCACAGAACAGCACATCAAAAAGTACTCCGATCAGAAAGTCCGCATGGTTACTGAAACGCCAGAAATATACCAGCAGCACGTACGACCATACATGCAAGCTAAGCGCGAGGAAGGCCGCTTGAATTGGGTCTTCAATATCCTTGAAGGCCGCACCGAGCAAGAAGATGTTGTCCTTCGGGACGATGGACATGGTCCCGAGGATGCTTTCCTGATGCTCCCGGACCTTAACTGGGATCGCAAGACGCTTAGCTCATTACATCTGTTGGCTCTCGTACACCGACGCGATATCTGGAGTCTTAGAGATTTGCGCAAGAAACATGTCCCTTGGCTGAAATATCTCAGACAGCGTGTGCTGGAAGCCACTGTGTCTATATATCCCGATCTGGAGCTAGATCAACTTAAGCTTTATGTCCATTGTAAGTGCATGCTAAGTATTTCTAAATTTCTTGGTTTACAAGGCCTATACTGATTTGCATAGACCAACCAACTTACTACCACTTCCATATCCATGTCGTCAATGTCATGCTTGAAGCGGGCGCAACGCAGGCTACTGGAAAGGCTTTTGGATTGGAAAATTTGATATCCCAGCTTGACACGATGTCTGGCGATGATGATGCAAGTCTGGCTGATGTGAGCTTAACGTATTACCTTGGTGAGGCAAGTGAGTTATGGACAGAGATATTTGCCCCTTTGAAGCAGGGTATTCAACCAAGCAGTCAGAATAAATAGAGGGCAGGATAATTCAATTATCTATGGCCGATTGGATTTGAAGGGACCGTCCCTTCATCTTATTTAGAAGGCCTCCAAGCTGAGAAGCGGTATGTAGTCATACGAGCAGAACTTTGCTATTATCAATATTACAAAGCTCTTCAGCTTTACCAATATTTCCCTTTCGTGCAATTTCCCCCGCAAAATTTATATAATGATAAATCCCTCCAGAATGACATGATCCCCCGTACTGTAACCCGATAAGGCGATAAGCGATAAAGAGCGGAGAACCAGATAATCCCCGCAGGACCACGAGGTCTACGCTCCACGCTCCTTCTTTCTTTCCTCCTCACAACTCTCTCGCCATTCCACAGAAACAGAACCCACACTTCTCACAAAATGGCCGAGAACCCTGATGTCCCCAGCAACAAGAAGGCTTTTGTGCCGCTGGGTAGGCGCCTCCCCCTCCCCTCCCCCAAACCACCTTCCTAACCGCAAACCATCAACAGAAAACAATCCCGAGGTGATGTCGCACTTGGTCCACCAGCTCGGTCTCCCCCAAACCCTCGGCTTCACAGACGTCTTTTCAATTGACGAGCCCGACCTCCTAGCCTTCGTCCCCCGCCCCGCCCACGCCCTGCTCCTCGTCTTCCCCGTCTCCCAGACTTATGAGAAATCCCGCCGCACAGAAGACGCCAACATCCCCGACTACACCGGTAGCGGTCCCAACGAACCAGTCATCTGGTACAAGCAGACCATCCGCAACGCATGCGGCCTTATAGGCCTCCTTCATGCGGTCTCCAACGGCGAACCCCGCCGCCACGTCATCCCAGGCTCCGATCTCGATGCCCTCCTCCGTGGCGTGGAGAACCTTCCCCCGGCCGAGCGGGCGGATTTTCTTTACGATAGCAAAGCATTGGAGAGTGCGCACGCGGACGCAGCAAGGCTGGGTGATACGGACGCGCCGCAGGCGGAGGATAATGTGGACTTGCATTTCGTGGCTTTTGTGAAGGGCGTGGATGGGACGCTTTGGGAGCTGGATGGGAGGCGGAGGGGTCCGCTTGCGCGGGGGGTGTTGGAGGGGGATGATGATGCGCTGAGCGAGGCTGCGTTGCAGTTGGGCGTGCGGCGGTTTTTGAAGACGGAGTCTGAGGGTGGGAATCCCGACTTGCGGTTTAGTTTGGTAAGTCTGGGGCCTGTGTTTGATTAAGAAGGGTTTGGATATCATGGATTCCGTGATTCAATATACTGCTGGTTATTGTGGTCTCTATGTATCGTATTATGATTATGAAAATTGCTTAACCACCCGCTAAGTCGCTCAAACGTGATGCTTTTTCCTGTATTCCATCTTTTTTTGTAGCTAGGCCTCGCTCCTGGGTATAGAAGGGTTCAAATAGGCCCGTTTCATCTGCTGATCGGGTCACATTATGCATTTTCTGATCAATGATTCGCCATGATCTCATTTTTTTTTTTTCGTACGAATATCCGGTCATTTTCTCTCTGCGTCTGCTACCACGTTCCCTAGAGCGGGAGTCTCCAACGGTGCCGAGTCGGGTATGGCCTCCTTCTCACCTGCGCATTTGTTCTCGGTGATAACAACAGACTGGCTTTCAGTTTTCTCGACGTTGTCACCTTGTGTGCCGAGGGTCAAGAATGGTACGAGAAATAGGGACAGGCCGGCGCCAGCGGCCGCAAACCAGTAGACACCCAAATAGGGCCGGATAGCAGGTGTGGATGGGGTCATTTGGCTAGCTAGAGCACTGTTCACAGAGGTGGCGATGCCAAGACCCAGGTTGTTACACAGCTTGCTAACAGTATTGAAGATTCCACCGGCAATAGACTGTTGATGTGAAGGAAGAGAGGACATGACGTACATCTATAATGGAATGTCAGTGCTATGCAGATAAAAGGAACAGTACATAATTCCAAAGACATCAGTATGTAAGGTAGAGTCACTTACGTTGGTGACGTTGAACTGTATGTCAGCTCCAACAACGACAAGAACAATCGCTGGGAAGATGAATGCCCAGTATATGGTCTCCTCCTTCATGAAGCTCAGGATAAGGAAGGAAGCAAAGTATGCTGCAGCGCCGATAGCAGTTAAAAGTTTATTGCTCACGCGATGGAGGATCAGACCGCAGACAACATTGACCAAGACGCCACTGATAACCATGGGTAGGAGTCGGAGAGTGATTTCAAGCGCAGAGAGACCTTTAAGTTCTTGCATGTATAGAGCAATGTAGAAAGTCATTGCAGAAAAGCCCATGAAACCGAGAACGAATATCCCCATGAGCTGGAATATATTAGTATCTCAATTGTTCATGAAAATGGGAGACACAATACATACGAGTGAGAAATTCCGGTCTTTCCAAACCCACAAAGGCATCAATGGATATTTCGCCATAGACTGCCAATAGACAAATGCAACAAGCAGAAAAAAGCCAACTATGAAGAGAGCAAGGACATATCCTGTTCTCCAACCATCTGGTGCATCTCCAGCGAGCCTAATATCGTGTAAGAATACCTATGTACAAAATCAAAAGAGGAGGGGGGGGGGGAGACTTCTTACGAAAGCGAACTCGAAAAAAACGCAAATCCAACAATGACCAGCATTGTTCCCAGAATATCAAAGCGTTTAAACGCCTCGAAGGACATAGGCGTTCTCGCAAACCCATCAGCTGGAACCGTCCACACCGTTAAAACGGTGAAGAACGCATAGATAACAGCGAGAGCCCAGAACGAAGCGCGCCAATTATACTCATTCGCAGCCACTCCTGAAACGATCATCCCGCCAACAAAGCCAAGAGGATTACCCGCACTGAAGCAGGCAAATGCTCGATTCTTGCGCTTAGATGGCTTTTCGTAAACGGCGCCTAGTGCGCCCACTGCTGGAGGAACGACTGCGGCTGCGAACAATCCAACAATACCAGAGAAGACGTCCATATAGATAGCATTTGTCGCAAACCCAGCAATTAGTAGAGCTAGGGTGAACCCACCCATGCCGATGACGAAGAGGATTTTGCGGCCAAACATATCGGCTAGTTTGCCAAATGTCAATAAGAAAGCACCGCTGCTGAGACTGTTTTGAAGAATTCATTGGTTAGCGAGAGCCATTCCATCACTTCATATTAAGATTTTCAAAAGTTTGTTTGAAGGCTTGGATTATACACCACCCGATGCATGAGGAACGAAGGACTAGAGATCGTATTGATAAAAAAGTAAGCCACTCACGAGGAACCAGCATTGATCCAAGTAATTTCCGCAGAGTTCATGTTCAAATCCTTCCCAATTGATGCCGTAACTCCTACAATGGCGCCTTGGAAGAAGGATTGCTGACCAATGGCCATAGTGGCCGTGAGGACGAACAGACATTCTTGGAGTGTTGAGCTGAAGCACTTCGGCCGCTGTGCATAGCCCTCATCCTGGACCAGCTCAATGCGATTACCAGCCTCTTGGTCATTGATCACATCTTGCGAGCCCATTACGGCGTGGGGGGGGGGCTGCTAAAAGAAAAATATGCACGGCGAGATTAGAGGCAAGTGTAACGAGGCTTTGAAAATTCAGAAGTAATCAATCTGTAGATGATAAAAACACACAATGGACCGGCCTTGGGGGGAGAAGAAGAATTTTCCAGGATAAACCACA
Organism: Mycosphaerella populi pn0402; assembly: GCA_002153405.1. Taxonomy (NCBI): domain Eukaryota; kingdom Fungi; phylum Ascomycota; class Dothideomycetes; order Mycosphaerellales; family Mycosphaerellaceae; genus Mycosphaerella; species Mycosphaerella populi. Next base: position 47,317 of record KZ118931.1, on the reverse strand, counting down.
CAATGCAAGAAGCTCAGGAAGAATCCCGGGGCTAAACTCCCTAAAATAAGTAGACGAAGCGTAGCGCGAGAGGCCTGTCGTGATTTAAGTGGAGCATCTGGCACGCTGATCTGGTATTCGATTTAGCGAATCAGTTATCGATCCTGTGGAATAGTTCGAGTAAACTACACAGTGTCTTATCACCACAATGACAAAGATGGGGGTCTTTTGTCAGCTGCGGGTCGTTTCCGCTGTGTACTAATCCAAGGCTGGAGGCCTGGAGGCTCCAGCTGTGTCGGGTCTTTGATTGGGTTCCGAGGCCCGCCCATCCCCGAAGTAGAAGATCATCGATGGAATTAGGTATCCGAACATGCACAATAACTCATTTAAATTTACACGATAGTGGTTGCTCTGCAGAGTCATTGGCTATATCAAGATCACAGGGAGCTCACATACTGCTCGCGCCCCAGAAATCGCAGTCGTTAAACTTCATCACCTCATTCCCACAAGCCCACCACCCAGCTGTCAAATGACGAGCGAATACCTCAAGCGCGGAGTAAATCTCGTGAGAATCCTGCGCAATAGAAGGGCCTATATTAAACAGATATCGTTCGAATAAGAATTTCAAACTAGGTTTTCGGGAGTGAAAGTCTGGAGCGGCAGCAATGACTCGCCTGGGAATAGTGTCTGCATCAACTCCTGCTGTAGAATCCGAGGATGCACAATTAGATCCTGTGAGTGATGCCCCATCTCCCGCCTGATCCTTCCGCCCAATAACCAAGACCTCGTAAGGTTTTCGCCATAGCCCGTCCACGGGACTAACTGGCTCTCCCTGGGCCGTAATTTTGATCCAGATCCATTCCTCGTAGATCTTGAATCCTGAACTCAACAGACTTTCATAAGCCACTGCCCTTGTCTTGTGAGATCCCGTAATCCAGATAGCTGCAAAGCCTTCTTTTGAGCTCTCTGTGCTGGGTGGAGAGTTGATAGCAGGTGGCTCGCATGGGCGAGACAGGGGCCGCCGAGGCGGTAGTGCACGGTATGCATGAGTGCGTAGGATGTCTTTGAGCCTCTGCTTCAAGGTTTCCAGGTCGGTATATGATGTGATCTGGTATGCTTGGCTTCGACGAACAGAACGATTTGGCCATGGGGGATCCATGAGAATGAGATTGAATCGCTGCTTCTGACTTAGGCCTGGTATGGGGCTTTCAAGGACAGACCATCGCGATAGAGAGATTTCACAGAGCACAAAGTTGGATTTGGGTGGTATTTGATATTTTGTTTCAGGCGTCTGGGGTTCCTCGTTCCTACCAATTGATACCTCGGCCATCCTTGTTGATGGATTCTTCACGATGCCTGCAAGATCTGATATCGTGGCAAATCTTGTGGCACTCGTTGGTGATAGAATGGTTGGTGGGACTCCATTTTTATGACGAGTTGGGAACTCGATTTGCTCGTTATTTTGTTGTTTCTGGTTGCTCGTTTCATCAAATAACAATCTTGGAAGAACCCATTGATCCGTTCTGTCACGGTACTGGGAGTTATTCAAATACTCAGAGTAGATCTCATCCAGTGATTTTTTCACTAGAGGCTCTATGATAACTTGCTGGTACTCGAGAGTTCCGCATTCTGAAGGTGGTATTCTTGCAAGCAGCCTTTGACGAGCAGCTTCCGACTTCGGCTCTGAAGGCGAAGGGTGAGGCTTCTGGAAAGCAGGTTTAGACAGAGGGTATTTCTTGTATTGATCTTGCAGAGATTCAAAGGTAGGAGGGCTCTCTGGGGTGCCATCTCGCTTTCGCTTGGATGTGGCCTTGGCAGAAGGTAGTTCCTGCGCTTGGGCGATTGAGCACGGAAGATCGAGAACGAATACGGTTCCCTTCGAGTTCTGATAGAGGATGCTGGACTCCGTGGTCCTCGCTGTCATATTACTGAATCAAATCAAGACTTTCCTCATGGGAAGCACCGCAGGCGGTACGCAAGTCTGCTGGAGCGGGCGGAGCGGGCAGTTCAACCGCGTCACACCTTCTTTCTACTCATTACTGTGAGATGTACAGGAATACACTGAATGAACACACTTGAAACTCGCTATGACACACATTGCATCCATATTCTCCTTAATTGATGCAGCAGAAATATCGTTGATGAATTCTACTTTCGATGCAAATGCAAACGGGCACAATCTCGCCGCCAAAATCAAAACGAGAAATGAAAACACCCAGAAAGGCCGTCAAATCGAGGATACATGGTCAATGAAACGCTGGCTCCATGAAGATACATGGGTCTCCCCTTAGAAACCAGACTTTTTTATCCCCAATCCCAAATTTCTGCCAAATCGTCCCCACGCTGATCACCGATCCAGCGTCTGATCAGGCGAGGAGATCTGAACCGCACAACGCATAGCTAGACAACCCGCTGGATCTCCATGATAAAACAGCAAGAAAAAAGGTAAACGAGAAAGTTGAATTTATACATGTAGATGGAAGCAGGGGGGAAATCGATTAAAGAGATAAGCATAGATCAGCGCTGATAACGAGAGTCAGTCATGTACTAGCGAAAAGTGGGAGCTGTCCGCTAGAAGTGACTCACTCGTCCACGTCGGCCTCCGCTAGGTTGTCCCTGCACAGCCTGTGCCTGGGAATAGTACTGCGGAGGATATTGGTACATCTGAGCAGATGGCATCACCGGACTAAATTGTGGTTGAGGGTAGTTCGACTGGGCCAGCATGGGATTTGGTCCCGACAGCTGTGAAGCCTGCTGAGCAGACATCGAACGCAAGTTCTCGAAGGAAGCTGATCCTGTGGGGTAACCGAAATTGGAGCCTGGCATGCCCGAATACATACCACCTGGGGAAACACCCCGACCCTGCTGGGCAGCATAGTAGTTCTGGTACTGTAGCTGCTGTGGGGTAAGCGAAGCGATGGAGTCCTGGAATCCCGTGTTTTGCGCGTTGGCGAGTCCATTCAACGGGTTACCAAACCCATTGATACCATTACTTGGGTATCCGTCAAGGGGAAGATTATTCTGGTCGGCAGAAATGGGTCGAGAGCTATCGGGATTTTGTCCAAGAATGTTGGGTGCAAATTGCCCACTGTACTGTCTATCCAACGGTGGCTGCGAAGTAAAGTTTGTGCTTCCATGACGGGAGGATTGACGGTGCTGAGGCTTTTCGGGAGTGGAGGCATGGCTTGCTCCGTGGTCCCGACTATGGTGATGCTCACGTCCAGTCCCACGCGACGAAAGGCCCACCTCGTCCATCAAACGCTTGTATCCTTGGCTAGGAGAGGCCTTCAGTTTAGTCAGAACTTTGGATACATTCTTGACCACTTCTGCCCGCATAGACTCATCGAAGAAGGGGGTAGTCAAGACTTTGAAGATCAAGGTAGCACCAGAGGTCTGGTCACTCAGGATCTTCTCCAGAACTTCATCACCCGGACTGAAGAAAAGGGCCTTGAGCACGATATCCCTAGCCTCCGCCTCGTTCCGCTGGTTGATAACTTTGAGAACAGTGAGATAAGCAACTTTATGGGTGCACAGATGGACAAGATGAGGAACAAGGCGAGGTGCAAGAACTGTGCGACGGCGGGGGAAAGTGCAGGTATCGAGGAACCAGGTGAGAAGAAGAGCACCGTTGGCATTAGTGGCCAGCTGGACACTGTGGAGAGCGATAGCAGCGGCAAGAGTTCGTTGCTGGTCTTTCGTAGCGTGGTGACTCTCAAGGCATGCACGCATAGCTCTGGCTCCAAATCGACCCTGTGCAACCTCCCACATGCGACTAAGCATCGCTTCGAATATGAAGTCGTTGAAGGGCGCTCCGAATCGCAAGCAGCATTGGAGAACGTAATTTCCATACTGGTCGAGGAACAAGGGCACAGTATAGGGTCGAAGAGCATCAACAACCGCTTGCATCTGCGCCGGCGTCTTGGAGACATCGATAATCTTCTGTGCAGCCCAGGTTCCATTTTTGTGTACACCAATCTCAGCAAGATGAGGGGAAATTTGGGAAAGCATCTGTTCCTTGGTGGCCTCGGAACAAAATTCGAATAGCTTCTGCACTACAGTGTTGCCCAGGTAGTCCGATGCCAACTCGGCGATTTCGGGAAGCATCGCTCCAGCAGTCTCCTCGATTTCCTGCACAGAGCAGGCGCCATTGTCAATCCGCTTTCGGATATCACGGAGGCGAGGTGCGTCAAACATGCGAGTTTGGCCTGATTCAGCAACTGGGGGGATCTCATCTTCATAAGCTTGGAATGAGATGGCACTCTCAATGGTGTTTGTAATATTCTTAGTGTCTTCTTCATTAGCTCCAAACTCCCCAACAATACTGACCATCTCAGGGAGAAGTTCAGACAAGGCGGGGATCTGAGGAATGACACTGTGGGAATCGGCTCGGTCAGCGTCATCTGCTGATCCAACATTCGACTTGAAGTTCAGATCTGGAGTAGGGGATGATTGAATTCCATTTGCACCAGGGGTCCCAGTCGCAGAGGCGCCAGGAACCTTTGCATAACCAATTCGAACGGGACCTGCGCCAGGGAAAATTTCCTTGCCATTCAAAACTTGCTTAGCCTGGACCGCGGCCTCCAGACGCTCAAAATTGACAAATCCGCAGTTCTTGTGTGTCAGCACACGAGTCGACTCGATATTGCCATACATGCGGAAAATGGCCTCGAGGGATGTCACTGTAGTTGAAACAGGGATGCTGCCAATCCATAGTGCGCGGGTCGGTCCGTCCTGGTTGTTCTCGTCAACCAGCTCACCAGGAGCTCGCAACCCTATCCCTGGTCCGCCATTCCCACCCAGATGCATAGACAAGACTGCATCAGTTAATTCTTCGTAGTCACCGTTCTCTGCAAGTAAGTCTGCAGGGCTGAAGCTGTTATCAAGTCGCGAGGGGCCAGTAATATAATTACGAATAGAGGATCGTTGAGGAGGGGCCTCCAAAATTCCAGCTGTACGCGCACGAGGTCGGCTGACGGATGCGTGGTTAGCATAAGCCTGAACGGCAAGATTGTGCTGGTGAATTTGGGCCTGTGTGGCAGCGAGTTGGGCAGCTGTTGCAGCAGCATTAGGAGTAAGCGTTCCTGAAGGAGCATGCGAGTACCGACTTTCATATTCCATATCCTCATCATCTGCATATTTCTCTTTCGCGTTTACGGAATAGGAACGGATCCGGTTGTTGTTCTTCATCATCGCCAGCTCAGCCAGGAGTGGCGGGAGTGCTGGAGCTTGCTGCTGCTGCTGTTGTTGTTGTTGGATGAGAGCCTCCATTGAGGAGCGTGCGAGGGTAGCCCGGGACTGTTGAGGAGTTTCGGCAAGACCCAGATAATCCAGCGTTTTGACATCAGTGTCCGCGAGACCACCTCCAGAGAATGAGGATTGGCTGGGAGACGTAGGTCCTTCGGAGGATCGAATGCTTGTCAAGGTGGTAGCCCTTTCACGACCAGAAGCCCAGTTTGACGAGAATACTGATGGGCCGAAAGGATTTCCTGAGTTCAGCAAACTAGATCTCTGGGGCATCGATCCAGCACGAAGGCGAGACAAAGTGGCCGGATTTGGGGCAGCGACTGAGCTATTGACCTTGACACTTGTGTCAAAACCGGATATGCCGGGAGGGCGGAATGGGCTTGTAGATGGGGTCGGGCGAGAGGTCTGTGACATAAACGGCTGTTGTTGTTGTTGGAGGTCCATCTCATTGAGAGTGGCCATGGGCGGAAATCGGGAAGGCACGGTGCCTGCTCGAGCCCTTCGGCCAGAGCTCGAAGCTGAAGCACTGGAGGTAGGGATCAGATCGGGGAAGCTATCCTGGCTGGGCGATTCTGGGATGTTCTCGCGAAGCGGGGTCGAGTGGCCACTGGTCGGAGGACCCCAAATATTGGGACCGACACCTTCTTGGGCTTGAATCTCACGGGCTCTGTGACACAATAAACTATCAGCCAACTTGGACATGGTATCCCTTTCATCAAAAGGCTCGGTTACCGTTTTGAGTATAGACGTGTCCCCATTTCAGATGGGGATCCAGCCCCAAGTCGTGCAGAACCAATCGAACCAGTAGGACTAAAATGTGTCCTCGAAGAGGTTGGCCCTGCCACATCGCTGGGCGAGCTGCGTCCAGTCGATGTGCCCGACATGGGCTGGGTCGTGGGGATGTAGTTAAAACTCATTTGGCTTTCCAGGTCGCCGAGACCAGTAATGTGTGGAATATGACCTTCCGTCTTGCAGTAAGGAGCTCTATTCCTTTCCAATCTATAGTGGTAAAGTGGTTTTGATCGTTTCAATTCTCGGAGGCAAGGTCTTCTGTTCAGAAGCGGATGTGCGTGGCCGGCACCATGTGTGGATTCTGGAGGGGAAAGAGTAAGGGACTGCGAGAGTTCGGAATCAAAGATTTTGAATAGAAATAAGAGCGAGATGTAATATCTGTACCGAATATGGAAAGAACCACAACTGTCAGCAGGATTGATGGGAAATGAGATGGATGTTATGACAGGTTTGAGGGGAAGGAAGATCTGGGCGCAGAAACAGGTGAGGGGCTTTCAAAGCGATGCATCACGGAGGAAGGGTTGTGAAAGTGATGCAAAATAAAAATTGACGTTGTTGAGCGCGATACTGACCGTTTATGAGGTGTGGGTTATCGCACGATGCCGATTCTATGTGTGTGGTCTTCCGGTCCGCAGGCCACGAGCAAGAGAAAAATAGTGGATTGCAAAGGCCCGTCTCCGCGAAATCGTGTAGATAAACTAAGGTATATGCATCCGACAAGGCGAGTTGCAGACGAAATTCGAAGAAAAATCTCAAGGAAGGGGAGTTGGGAGGATGGACATGGGGGAGCAACGAAGAATCGAAGGGATCTAGGTGGCTGGATGGCGCGGATTAGTTTGCGCGGCTCCGGCAGAAGGCGAGGGAGAGCCGGAGGGCCAGTGGAACACATCCAAACACTAACCAGAAGGGAAAGAAGGGAAATCGCAACGTAAGTATGCCAGAATGAGCGAAGACAGAGTGAACTGAGGTCACCGAGGGGAGGGTGGAGAGGAAGGAGAGAAGAAGAGATGGGGATTCGGATGTTGAGGAGTTTAGTTGGTTGTGGTTGGTGGAGAGGCTCCTCTTCAACTTCACTTTCCTTTTCCCACAACTCAATTGTTTTGGACCAGCTACTTGCTACCTGCGCTCTAACACTACGAGGGTCTGCTTCATTCCTAGGTCTAGCTTTGCAAACACAAGCATCTAGCTCTTGTTCTCTGCACCTGTTGACCTGGGAGATCAGAGTGGGTTCACACAGCCCCATCGATGTCATTGCTCTTCACACTTGTTCAATCAGTCTGCGAGTACGCATCTACGAGGAACCGGGGGCTTAGGAAATGATCTCGAGATCAATCGATGTCTGATGCCAGGCCGAATCTTGTCGCCAGCATTGAGTCACCCCTCCCCCTAGAAGAGACGTAGTATTTTTTTGGGGGATGGTATGCTCGGTGTAGACAAGGCGTAGAAACAGGCCGACCGCCCCGCATTCTGGTGCGTCATGTCCTCCTATAGAAATCAAGACAAGGCACACGAAACAATTCAGTCAATTGCTTCTGTTGTTACCGCCGTCCCCGTTGATACAATCGATTCCCCTGCAAGCCTGCGCTGCAAGGGGAGTCGGGCGCTGGTGCTGATCCGAAACCGCGGCGTGAGAGACGGTTCGTGAGTGGTTGTGCAAGGGATGGATCAGGTACGTGTCCTCCTTCTCGGTCTAGCCTAGGGTTTCAGCCACTCCTCGCCTTGGAGGGATCCCCTAGTATGCCAGATTCAACGTCCTAGGTATCTCTCTGTGATTTCGTGCAGATTATATATGTTTCTGCGTTGACTTTTGCACTCTCATAACAACTCGATCTATGGGGATTCGGGTAGCCCGGGGCTATTCTCTGCACGGAAAGACCGGATGATAAAAGAAAGTGGAGTGCCGTAAAATATCTCATTTTGATAAATAATGCTTCACAGGATCCCGTCAGCTACGCATCCATATACTGGGTAATATATTTTGCATTATTTGCTCGCTTGAGCCGTCATGTAACGGTTTCAATTTAAGGTTAGCTTCGTCTGGAGGTTGGTCCTATCGTAGAAGAGGCTGCCGAGCCGCAACGCTCTACAGAGTTGAACTGTATGGGGCTCTTCAAATCCGGGCTTTCATTGGTAAATAATGGATCCCTAGCTTTCCGGTAATACAAGAGGCATCCTAGGGACTTTTTTTCTTTTCGATGCAGGGTATACCACTGCCTGTTCGAACTATGTGCTCTTTGCCAAGAATTTTGGCCAACCTACCCTGTCTCGCGATTTTGTATCACCGTTTTGTAGATCCTACAAGAGCGACCTTCTTGTGAGCTCGTTTTCTATTGTATTACTTCCAGGCTGGATATTTGGTTCTATTGCAATTTATCAGGGTTGTCAGCTGATGCATTACAAGGTTTTTCTCAGGTGGTGCTGCGGAGAAAATATATCTATGGAAATACCTAGGAAACAGGTTTCTATAATTTCTTGCTAATCAGAGAGAAAGCCTTGAGATATCAATCCCGAGGCCAGCTTTCCAAGAGAAGCATACCACAGGCAAGAGTAAAGATGAAGCTTATAGAGAACATCGAAATTTTGACATGAATCCTCTGCAGAGGAGAAGGGCGACGGCTCACGAGACGAGGTCCATAAACGTAGCATCACTACAAAAGCGGGATATCTCAAAATGCCATGTAAACACACTTAAGGCTTATTACATACAGTGCCAACTTCCAAGTATTTTGTGGCTAGTAGAGCGATCTGCAGCACATCTCAATTGGAACGGACGAGTACAAGCCTATGCTGATAAAAGAAATTGCGGCCTGAGGCACCAAAATGATGCCCATCTAGCGGCGGCTCGGAGTCTCGCGTTTTGCCCTCCGCAACCATCTCAAACCATCTCAGAAGTTCGGGGTGACAAATGTTCGCCATTCTACTTAATCCGCAGATTGTTTTTTAAATGATTCATTTGATGAATTTTGCGAAGCTGGTCTACATCATACGCCTGATCAACTGTTAGAACTCGCGACAATCCGAGCAGTCCCTCCCCAGTACACATCATGGCCAACATCTTGGAGGACGACCCCTCCTCGGGTTTCCAGTCCTCCGATGACGAACCCGAAGAAGCGGCAGTTGAATCTCTGGTCCAGGGACGCGCAAAGCGAAGTACAGCAGGAACACACATGTCCGCTCTAATTGAAGCTGCAGCCGACGACGACTTGACCCTACTTTTCGAGGAGGTGGAGGATGACAACGAGTTCGCCGTGGAGCCAGAAGGTGCAGAGGATGAGGACGATGGGCTCGATTCTTCTTCGGATGACGACGACGACCAAGGACCTAATGCGACAAACGACTACGAAGGCGAGAAGGAGCTACAGAAGACAGAACGCAGGAAACGCCGCGCACAAAATGACCTCCGATTCCAGACCTTACGCAAGCGAGTGAAAATTGATCCGACCGCCGTATCCTCGGTTCCAGTTCCTGCTCGCCCGAAGAAGAAGTCGGAGCGAATCTCTTGGCTTCCCACGGTTGAAGATGGACCTGTTCGATCGTCGTCGCGTCGGCAGACTATGGATAACAAGGAAAAGACGCATGCGCGTCTCAAGGATAGTCAGGAAAAGCGTATTCGGATTATTGCAACAATGAAGGAGGCAGAGAAACGCAAGGCCCATCTTAAACCTAAGAAGATGACGCAGGAAGACCACCTTGCAGAGGCCGCACGAATCGAGCGTCTTAACAGCAAGAGTCTCAATCGATGGGAGCAAGCGGAGAGGAGGAAGGCAGATGAACGGCGCGCTAGGATCGAGGCTCTTCAAAATCGTCGCCTAGAAGGACCGGTGATGTCCTACTGGAGTGGTCTGGCTACATGGGTGAATGGCCATCTAACTCGAGTGGGCAAGGCGGAAATCAAGTTGAAACCGGAGAAGGATACCACAAAAAAGAAGAAGTCTGTGAAGGACGACAAAACCCCGGCGCCAACCCAAACACCAGCAGCAGTTGAGGGAAGCGTGCCGCCGGACACTCCAGGCCCAGCAACGGCGCCAATATCAGGTCCCGCTCCACCAATCAATCCGTCAACAGTCCCTGAGGGTGCACAGCCCCCATCGACGACTACTCAACCCAATCCTGCTCCCGCATCAAATCAACATCAAGCTTCGAATGAGTCAATACCCCCAATCACAGCCACCCCCTCCGGCCCAGATGGCGGACAGCCCGCAGTGTCAGATGAGAAACCCTCAGAGCCACAACAACCAAATGTACCGACCTCTGAGAAGGAGGCGGAATACCAGGTTGTCGAGCAAGTTACTTCAGAGGCTCCATGTATGTCCTCTGAAGGTTATCCTTTGCCAACCGTGGACATCACTGCTCAACGCACATCAGATGATACCGAGAAGGCATCAGCTGATGCCCCATCTGGGGATGAGACCTCAGCGGAGAAGCTAGATGCAATGGATGTTGATGCTATATCATCCGAGCCCAAATCCTCAAAGGCTGATGTAGCACAACCAAACATTGATACTCAAGCACCTGTCACTGGCCTAGACAAGCCTGCAGAGAAAGCTGCAGAGGCTACCCAGGCGGGGTCTGCGTCGAATGCCACCGGTGATTTGCCGGAGTCCGTCACACAACCTGATACACCTGCGGCCCCGCCAGCGGTTCCTCAGACCCCTCAACCCCCTCCAAGCGCTCAAACCCCTCAAGCTACTCATACCTCCTCCACTATTATCCCCACGCCTACCGCGCCACCCGAGATTAATGCTCCCACAGGCCAAGCCGATGGCCCTGGCACCGATACGCCAAATCAGCCACCCGGAGACGGTGAGGCACCCATGCAGCCCGAGGTCCCAGGGCCTCCGCCTGTCATCGAGTACACGGGCCGCAACCTGACGATCCTCGAGAACTTCGACGACCGCACTGCTCACAGCAAGAAGTACAGCATGTACTTCAATGCCCGAAAGCCTCCGCGTCTTACTAGTATGTATCTTACGATCAATGCGCCAGAAGACGACACGATAAGCCCTGAAACTAACCATTGCCAGAAATCTCATCATCACTGTGCGTTATCACATCCCTCCCATCCCGGTATCGCGACCCAGAAACCTCGCTGCCCTACGCAAATTCCTACGCCTACGGCCAAATCCGACGCATCATGTCGGAGGGGTACACCTGGAGCTCGATGCTGGGCTGTTTCGTCGGCGCCGGCGAGACAGCCGCGCGCGGAGTCCCAGCTCGCTTTGTGGGTAAAGAGAAGGAGAAGAGTGAAGTGCCCGAGACCAAAGAACCCGCGACAAGCGATAAGTCTGCAGCGGACAAATCGGAACCGAGCAAAAACGCCGCAGCTTCGGGCACGCTGGCCGAGCCGATGGAGGTTGATTCGTAAATAGTAGGCTTGGGGGGGTGCTGTTTAGGCCAGCGAAGCTATGTACAATATGTCATTTAGATACCCATTAACTTAATTAGAGCCATACAATGAACTGGAGAATTTTGCTCTGTTGTGCATCATTCTTGCCCCACTTGATATCATCGACTGTCTATTTGGGGTATCTTGTCTGGAAAACTCTGTAGAGGTGTCAAAAACCAAACTCAATTCGAGGCTTTGTCGCGGCTCCGACAGGTGCCAAGACGCCGGGCATGGAGCATAAACGTAATCGTTGGTTCTTTGATAGGGGGTATGGAGCTGGCTCATGTTTCAAATGAAGCTGTTTGTATGATGATATTACCTCATACAATGGCATCTATTGTTCACAAACACCAAAGATGTCATTGTGTGACGGGGAGGAGGGCTGATCTTCCGCTGGCCGCCGTGAAGTACCATGGTCGAGCTTTGTGATTGTATACCCACAAAGGGTTCGGTTGATTGTTATTTTTCTCTGATCTGGAGAGTGAACAGTTTGTGTCTAGACTTCTCAATATGAGATCACACAATGTATAATGCACGAGCTTGCAATGCTTTTTGGGTATGTTTCTCTGCATATTCTTAAAAATTTACTTGCTGCAACCCGCCAATCACACCCGCCATTTGCACCACTTCAGCTCAGAAATGACCTGTCAGTACCCCCCTTCTAGGCCACCTGCATGAAAGAAATCGAGCATTTCTCCGCTGCATTAAGCCGATGGATGGTACTGAGTCAAGTAATATCTCCAAACCTTCCTTTCAGAGAACAGAGTAGAGTCTCGAATAAGTCTACCATGCAAGGAAAAAAAAAAAAAAAAAAAGAGAAAAAAAGAGAGAAATTTCTTCAGGACTCGTACGTAATGCGACACCAGATCCATCCGGATCCTCCAGAACGGCCGATCCCCACAAGATCTTCTCAGGGCCCGCTTTTGTTTCTTTTTTCGTGTCATTGTCTCTAAGCTCCCCCAAACGGTTTGTTGGGGGGTTACTTCGTCACGGCCGGGCTACTCGTCAGCGCTTCCTGCGAGGTCCAGGCCGTGGGCACCCAAAAAAATCGGGGGCATCTCCATCGAGGCGAAACACGGCTAGGCGGAAGATCTACGTTTAGGATGGTGCCTAGCGCTTTAAGACTGCGTAGTGCAGTGCCTGGACTAGAGCCCAGTAAGTCTAGAATCGGGGGGGAGGGAAGTCACTCGACGTGTCAAGGACGTGTCACTGGTGGTGGGGTTTCCCCCCGTCGTGTGCCCCTCCTTGGCGTTCGAGAACACCACCCGGGTAGAATTGTTGATCCCATTGCGGGAGAGTTTCTGTCTCGGTCCTGTGGGTTGCGTCATGGTGTCATGGTTATGTTATTTTTAAGGTTTCTTTGTGCTATTGGGACCTGAAGGGTTGTGTGGTCAAGGGGGATTTCCACTGTTGCATTTGGCAAAGGTGTACTCCGTAGAGGAAGCCCTAAAAAGGCATGATGTGATGTGGCGTAATGATAGAGTTCCAGAACACCGGATTGTGTCTTGTAGCGCTTGGAATCACGCCAGATCCGACCCCTCCGGAGATAAACTCCCTGCTTAGGTGCAGCTAGTGCCCCTTCTGAGAGTGCTAAACAGGGAAAAGCTGTGATCAGTGCAGCCCTCTTGGGCCTATGGAGGTCTGCGAGGGGCCTGTTCCTCCAAGGTAGGTTTAGCTAGCACTAGTCTTCTAAGTATTCCAGATTGTTGCTCGCTACAAACTCTATTAGAAAGAGCAGGAAAGAGATGTAGAGTAGAGAAACAGAAATAGAAATAGAAATACAGAGAAATGGGAAACTCTGGTCAAGATCCACCGGATAAATATAGAGAACAAATAATAAGAAATGGTGTTTTTGATGGCGACATCTGTTTGCGGACAAAGGAGACCATTGCGTGGCCGCACTCTGGAGTGGTACCAGTTACTCATGGTGGTGGAGCACCTTGGGGATCGTCCCAAAGTCTAGAACCACCGCACGTTCACCAGGGTTTTCGGTCTGTTATTTAGACGAACCAGGCCCCTGTGCTGGATGCTCTGTTTATTATCCTGTTAACCTGGTCTACCCTGTTTATCTACCATTCCGATCCGATCGCTTTTATCAGCACCCTCGGTATGTTTCTTGGTTCTCCTTGTTCTAGAATGCCGGGCGCTCATTGGCCGCCTGCGCCTTATCAGCGCCTCCCCCATCGGCTGATACGCATATCGTGATACACTTGCTAATAATGGCTTATCAGCCCAGACAGAATCCCAAGTTCCTATATTTGCAGGAGCGAAACATATTTTTGGGCAATTAAAAGGAAAACCCTGCCCTTGGCTGCAGCATCCCGGATTCCTGGCGGTCAAGACTCAGGTCAATACGCAATTAAATCACGCAACCTTGTGCTCCCCTTTGCTCCACTCGAGCAAGGAACCCAGATAAGATAGTGAGGCATTTGAATGAAGCCTTTCGGCTTCACCGCCGTCCATATGACTCAATCCTCTCATCGTCGTTCTCCTTCCTCTCCTCATGCCTCCAAACCTAAAACCTCCCGTCCTGCTTTACACCGCAAGGGTGCCTCAAGTGCGAACATCTCCATTTCAAAGCTAGGACGTGGTCATACTGGGCATTCGAGGGCACCGAGCAAAGAAGGAGACTCTGAATTCGACATGTCGGCCGGTTTCCTCAATTTCTGGTATGTGTCTTATATTTGCCTTCAATCCCACGAGCCCTGTTCTATATTTACCCCCAAAGCCTTATCTCTGCATCCTGCAGGGGCTCTCCTGGCATCCCCTGTCTGGACCGTGCGGCTGTGCTTATCTCTATACTTAGAATGTTTGAAATAAAAGCTAACATCCTCAACAGTGCCATGTGTGAAAACCAAATCACCGTGCCAAACAACTCCCTCCTCTACTGCAGCGAAAGGTATGTGTTCTATCCCACCTCAATCATCTGTGCTCCAACCGTATGCCTCCTTTGGGATCAAACCTCAATTGCGCACGCGAGCCAGCCCTATACCTCAACCACAATACTAACGCCTCGCAGCTGCCGTCGAAAGGACTCCCGCAAACCTCTCTCCGCCTCTCTCCCCTCCGTAACAAACATGTCCACCATGGCACCAGCCATCACCGCCTCCCCACCTACGCCAACCTCACCACCTCTCTCTCCCCGAACCATCGTGGCACCTATGACTCCCACACGCCCAATCCCCGCCATCAGGATCCCCACAGACTCCCACGATGCCAAATCAGATCTCGACCCCACAGAATGGAAGCCCTTAATACCGTCCCGTCGCTCTGGAGCAGCCACCTCGCTAGCCTCCTCCGACGCCTGGTCCTATCTCTCCCAATTCCACGGCACCAAAGATCTGCCTACCACCCACCGGTCCTCCCGCAGCTCAGCCAGCCTCCCCGCTCTAGCTGACTCGGACGCAGACGCCTCTATCCGCGTCCCCTCCCTCACTCACACCCCCTCTACCGTGGCCTCGTCTTTCAGCAGCACTGCGTCCGACGACCTCGTCTCCATGTACGAGAGCTCGGCCCAGCGGCCCCTCGGTGCCCGACACAGGCCCTCGCTGTTCTCGGCGCCTAAGAGCGTTGACCTCGTCGTGCCGCATGTGGCGTCTGTCCCCGACCTCGAGCCTGCGTTCCAGGAGGAGGTGTGGGAGGATGTGCGCAAGAAGTCTGCGCCGATTAACATGGCGAGGGCCGCGGGGAGCATTGGTGGTGTTAGGGTTTAGATTGGAGAGATATTGGGTGTTTTGAGACTCAATTCTTTCTTTTCTTACTTCTTCAACTTTTTTTTCCCCCTATTACTTTTATTGTGTCATGGGTTTGGGCCTCTAGAGCGATGGGGCCGATGATTTTGACATGAATGACGGATTTGCTGGATTCTCTTATTTTTTTAACACTAAACTATCATCTTCTTACTTGGTAGCTGGATAGCAAATAGACTTTATTTTAATCTCTGATGCGTCTGCTGTTTTAGTAGGTTTCTTTGTAAAGAAAAAGGGCGGTGGGTTGTGCAGGCATCCAAGTTAGGGCTCTGGGCGGGGGTATCACGTTCGAGAATTAGCAATTCATGACGAGACCGGCAGCTGCATCAGTCTGATTTGTGTGCATCAACCCACCATACAATTCAATCGTTATTGCAGCGTTACCGCAGTATTCATGCATATCTGGTCTACGAATGTACTCGGTACCCATGGCTATGGGTGATGCTTGCTAGAGTCTTTATAATCGAACGCCGAGCTGGCTCGAATATGATGAACTCGCGATAAAGGTTAGATATTTGAGAATGGAATATAATAAAACATACCAATAGCGATCAAAACTCGGGAAGATAGAATACATGACATGAATATAAACCCTACAGCATCTCAAATCCGCAACAGCCAAACAACCAAATCAATGAAAAGAAACGCATTCTCCACCTCCACCTCTACCTCCACCTCTAACCCCAAGGACCAGCACGACAAAAGCAAAAAAAGATTGAGAATACAAATAAAACAAAGATACCAAAAGATACTCCACAACTCAAGACTTTAATCTAGAAATCAGGAGAAGTAAAGCAGCAAGACCAGCAGCCCTGTCCAGCCTGATACAATGGCGAAGTCTGCCAAGAGGAGAAAAAAAAAGAAAAAACGTTAGCAACGTAACCTTCCCCGAGGAACCAAAAAATAACTTCTAATCAGGAATAGAACTTACATAAGGAGCCTGACACTTTGCCTCAGCCTCACTACCATAGCACGTCCCCATACAAAACGAGTTACCCAAATCCATGCCATGACTCTGCTTCTCGCCATTCACAGGCGCAACGACCGAGCCCGGCGCCATAGAATCAACCGGCGCAATACCACCACCGGGCACATTACCGGGCTGGGCCTTGGCCTCCTCATTCTGCGAGAATGATGACGGGGTCACGGGCGTAGAGCCCGGATATTCAGGTTCAGATGCAGACGCAGCCTGCGAGGGGAGACTATCAGGGCGGCCCAGTTCCTGGCCTTGGCCCTCAGTTGGCACGCCGGGGACGCCGAGGGGGAGGGAGCTGTCCTCAGGCGCGGCGCCCGATGCAGAGGGGATATTCGAGGGATCCTCGGCTGGCATGTCGGGGCCGTTCATTGGGGAGCCATCGTGGGAGATGTTCTCTTCGTTGCCGTTTCCGCCGGTGTAGCCGCCGTGCTTGGTTGTTGCGCCGTTTACGCTGGAAACGCCGGGAATAGCTTCTAGGCCGGCTGGCACTGGGAAGCCTTCTTTGGGATGGGGCTTGCGCATGCCATGGGGTCGGTTCTGGTTCTGATTCGGGGTGTGGGCGATGCTCTGGTGCAGGGCTGGGTTGAAATAGGCGGAGGAGGATGCTGGAGTTGGAGCTGAAGCTGAGGCGAAGAAGGAGTATGAGGCGGACATGGAGTATGAGGCTAGCTTGTGGAGGGAGCTTGACGGCTTTGCCTTGGGGGTCATGTAATAGTGTTGGTAGAGGACTGCATTGTAGGATACTGATGCTGATAGAGGCGTTGCTGATGAGGAGAGGATGGCGGAGGCAGCTGGGGTTGGGGTTGGGGTTGGCTGGAAGGGGGGTAAAGAGGGCCAGTTGCCATATGGTATAGGCCCAATTTGGGCCGAGACTTGAGTGGCGAAGAGGACCGTGGATACGGCGAGGATAGAGTAGTGCATCTTGAGGGTGGTATTCCTTACTTCTGATACTCTACCTGTGGGTTAGGGCGTTGGGTGCTGGGTGCTGGGTGTCGGTTGTCGATGGTTAGTTGTCGGAAGAACACTAGATTCGACAGGAATTTTGGTAGAGGTATTTTAAAATACGCGCTTCTTCTCAAGGGGGTTTGTTTGGGTGTTGTGGAGGCATTTCTGGATGCGCGTATTGGAATGTTGACTTGTATACAGTCCAGTTCGCGCTCGGATGAGACTGGGATGAATGAGACAACTTAGGGAATAGCACCGGTGGAAAATCTCGGGAAATCCATGGATATATGTTTTGACTCTGGTCTCTCAGAGCTAGGTAGAGAAATTTGGTAGAAAACTTACTCGGAGCTAGGACTCGACAACGATGGATTGGATGGACACCCGATGAATGTACCGCCAATTGTATCCTTCATTCCTTGACAGAGCATATCGTAAGGCAGATGAACCACCTGACTGGGACCTATGAGGGCGTTTCTGCCAGTTTTTATGTTGACTAGATCTTGTAAGAGCTGCCAAATAATTAAGATCAATAGTCACCCGCTACTTGCTTACCAGTAGCGCGGGACGCCAGTGACAGGTAGTGGAGACGCACTTTGGGGTGCCAGCCCCGATGTCATTGGCTTCTTAGATGCTGCCTATCAATGTTTATATTAAAGTTTGACTAGAAGAGAAGCGACTTTGTCACCAAGTTCTGTCTTTAGAGGATGCACGCTGTTTCCTCTCATGTATTTTGATGTTTGTGATGTTGGTAGGTCCGACATGACGTTTTGCTGCTGTTGCTCTGTTGCTACTCTTGCCGAATTCCCAACATCTGCATTTGCATTGTATACTGGAAATTTAAGACTGTGTACGCAATCACGAAATACACAAGGGAAATCATTAGAGTTGCAGGGATCGTATGGTTCCAGAGCCATATTGGCAAAAGTACTCAATGCACAAAGGCCTGTAAGGGTGGCGTCACTGATTACTTGCTGATGGCCAGAGGTACCGATTTCAGGAATCTCAGAACATCCATGTCAGATTTGCCTACGCGGGCGATGACAAAGGGCCTTGGAAGTTCAATTTTGAAGATCATTAGGACAGCAAATACCTAGGCTCGCCGAATGCTGAAGCAGTCCTTGCGGTGCGAACCGTAGCATCATACTAGTTGGGCCAGGCTCAGATGACCAGCAGCCGTAATTGGACGGAGATTTTAACCGCATAATTTTGCCTCGAGTCCTTATACCCACCAATGGTTGCTGCAACAAGCCCCTGCGAAATGTAGTCCCACGTACACGTCGGAGTCTGCCGAAGCTTTAAAAACCAGTGGGAACAGATCGGTGGTGCGGTCCGAGGCTCCCCGATGGAGCTAGCACGGCCACATTAAAGCAACCGCCAAAGGGGATGTTCTCAGGGTGCACTGGACCTTACCACTGCGTCAACTTGGCCTCGTCCGTGGCTTCTTTTAACAGGGGGATATTGAGAGGCTTGTTTAGATTAGTGGAGAGCCATTGACGAAGGGGGCGGATATCCTATCACGAATCAGTGCTTTTTCTAGGGTTTTACTTACACAATGCAGGAGCGATTCTTCCGATTTAAGGTGGCACTGGACACTCACTCGCCTTGACTGGAGCCAAACAGGAGAGGAAGACGCAGACTGACTTGGTAGATATATTTTCCTCATCAACTCGAATCCTTTTCTCAGTCCGAATCGCCCTCTCGAATACGACCAACATCACCCTGGTCAGCCTCCTTTTCAGCAATACATACGACAAAGGTGCTTGTAAGTTCGCGACAACCTTGGAATGCTCGAAGGTAAGTGAATTAGAGATATGAACCTATAGCATGGAAGCTTTTCCCTTGCTTGGCAATGCTTGGGTCTGCGCGTCACCCTGACGCTTGTTTTGCTCAGGGCATCGAGTGGAGCCTAACGCCCCAATGGCCTGACCAGGAATACTTTTCCATTTCCGAGCCCATGGTCGCCGCTGATGGAGCAGTTTAGGGCTTCTTCCCTTTCGATTTTTTTTCCCTTGATAGCACGGATAGTTTCACGCGTACTGGGGATCGAAAGATTTCGAATGAGAAGACCATTGAATACGCTCAGATTTACGTGACGCACTTTTCTGGACACCATCCAATTTTGAATGGGAATACATCCTACTGGTCCTTGTCAGAGTATTCGTCTTCATTCTTGGCGATCAAAGCAGGAATCCGCGTCGTCTCAAGACCATACTTAGGACAGACCTCATCTCAGCCCTTGACTTTGATCAAAGAAAGATGTCACTGGTAACCTATGAACAGACAGTTGCGAGCCAAATAGATGGCATGTTAACCTGTCAAAGCTCACTAGCCCCCCTGGTTCAACCAACCGAAGGAACCGCGAAGATACCTCACCGGCCGTCTGACGTAGAAGTCGCCGACCTGGATAAGTTCGACATCACACCAACCTAGGCAACGGAACACTTTTTGCTGTTCTTTCCTCTTCAACCCAGTTCCAACTCTGATAATATACCTCCGACTACCCCTCTTCTTCAATCAACACCCTCGACCCATCACGTGCATCCCATCGGACACTGACAGCCACGGAGACTTCATGAATCTGTAGGAGTCGGAAAACTACCGAACGTTGAAGAAGACGAATATCGGCATATTATAGCCATGATAACCAGCTCACACACCGAGTTGTATACGGGAGCAGGAGCGGGTTTGAAACTTTTGACTTGGGTCTGCTGATCAGGATGTCGACGTTTGTTTGATTGTCAGCTTGCTAGAGCCGCCGCATCATGCACTTTGTCAAGTGACAAGAGCAGAAAGTAACTGAGAAATGGAGATTGTTCTGCCAGCCCCATTCGTTCGATTTCAATGAATGAGACCGATAATATTGGTCAATGATACCTCACCACCTCGGGAATACCGGTGGCAGCCTGCTGAACAATCATTCAGACAACCTATGAGAAACCAAAGTGAAATCCTCAAGAATACATACGATCATTCATATGTTGTCACTTCTGGATCACGCTCAGATAATGTCCAGTTCATGGATTGGTGCTCATGAGGCGGGGTGTATATCACTCAACTCTATCCGAAGGCTGTATAGAGACGCGTCTCATCGACTTTGCATCGACAAATCTTCCTCGGCTATCCACAATGAAGTTACATATTTCCCATATTATTTAACATGGAACGCGGCCCATGGCATTTTTCTCAGTTGTGATGATTGTCCAGCTTGATCGCGAGGATTTCATGTCGTGTCGGCAGGAACCAAAGGTATATGGAAGGAGGCTCTGATTTGCCTAAGCTTTAGAACGAAAGGGCCGGTGGCGACTGGTACAACTCGCAAAAGTACCGTTGGGAAGGATAATGACGTCGAATTCGCGCGTCGCAGGTTTGTTAGGGGGTTATGTTCACCATCGTTGACACAACCCTAGACGAATCCACGGAGAAAATCAACGCTAGGAAGCTTTGGGGTCTTTACCAGGACAGATTTGCATTAGTATTGCTGAATCGGCAGCCAAAGCTCATCAGAGAGACTCACCTACGCTGACTGTTGAGCAAAGCCTGCAAGAAACCGGACTCCCGAAAATTTCCCCTGCTGCTCCAGCTTTGGGATCAGTTTTGTACACTCCTGGCGGCGAGGAGGTCTCACGCCAAACCCAAGTGAGCCCTAGAAGGACCATCACAGGGTCAACAATCTGGAAAGATGGATACTCTCAATCGATGCCAGGGTGGCGATAGTCGAGTTTGTTTGCTCCCTCAAGGGCCATCTCAACCTCCAGCCCTTCATGATTACCAAGTGCGAAACCAATCGACGATATACCTAGCGTACACGCTTGCCATATCTCGAATGACAAGCTTCTTCGGAAGAGGTGGCTATGATCTCGGGTGGAGGATAGGACGATTCGTTGCTAGGAGAGGACAATATTGAACAAAGAAGGCTACCGCGGGCCAAACAACCACAGATTGAGACTCGAAGCCACTCCCCTCATCAGCAAATCTTTCCACCAAGCATGCGCGAGCAACATGGCCTGGTCTCTTGAATTCTAAATTGATTGCCAAAGAAAAAGAAAGGGAGAGAATGTGAGGAAGAGGGTTCTACCCGAGCTTAGAATGAGATCCAAGTCTTCAGGCCTGGCCCACTAAGGATGCCCCAACAAACCAGCGTCGAACTTTCGACCGAACTAATTGTTACAGCTGCTTGCGAACTTTGATTTGCGGAAAAGCATCTTCTCTTGCCGGATTCCGACACCGCAAGATCTCCACGCGATTGTATCCATCTTCGCCTCCCTAGGGCTCGAGTAGGCCCAAAGTGGACCCCACGATTGGCCAGGACATATTTTCCGCGCCGGACAAAGACTTATCATTTGTGAAGCCTCGACAAGCATAGACCAGAGCAACACTTGCCACCGTTAGATTTACACAGGCCAGGACTCGCCGAATACAAGGTGAGGCATTTCCAGAAACTCCGCCGAATCCCGTTGGAGGGCAACTTCACCCCTGCCTTTTGCGGCACGATAGTTCACGAGCTTCCATGCGATTTGCAATGGGCAAAGGGCACCGTTACTAGATTGGGCGGGAGAGAGTAACCGGGAATCCAAGACCCAACCCTTTTAAACTTGTTTCCCCCTCCTCCGAACATTTCTCTCGCATCGTTCCCCGTCTCAAGCCGGGTGCTCTAGTAAGATCTCAGAGCTGAGATCCTCTTATTAGTTCGATCATTAGAAGTAACGTCGTGACCAAAGTATGCCCGATCGCTTCTACCGCTTACCCACTCTCCCCTCCGCCGCCACGGTTCTACAGTCCACTACGTTGGTCTATCTTTTCTCTTGCCCTGCCCTTCCTGCCCTTTCTGCTCTTTGTTCTGGTTTCTTTTTGAAGCCATCTGGTGCCTATCCCTTGTCCAACCTTGCTGACCCTGTCCTCACCCAGGCCGTGAGTCGGCAGTCAACTTGGCAAGGAGTTAGTTATCTTGCAAACTTAGCCGCAATAGTCCATCGAGGAAGAGCTTGACCCAGGTACTTGAATCTTCACTGGCGTCCTTGAACTATCGTAGAATGCTGACGGCGCATTCCCCAACAGCATGTCAAGCCAAACTCCAGCAAACGAGAGTAGTACCCCGTCCTCGGGCGACAGCCACTCTAACAGCAGCAACAATCGCGAGGGGCAGCACCTTTCATCTGGCGGCGTAACAAGGTAGGCCATCCCCGTCTCTTTCATTCCGTGCTTTTTGGAACATGCTGGAGACCTATTCTTCCTTTGCTTCTATCCCTTCCCTCTCCCTTCCCCCTCCCTTCCCTTTCCGATCCCCCTAATCAAGAAAAATCTGCAAGGCGAGAGAGCGGGGAAAACCAATAGGATATTCCTTTCGGTTATCAGAGGCTGAACCCACCTACTCTTGGATTCGATCCTATAGTAGCAGTAGCAGTAGCAGCACCGGCGCCAATGTGGAAACCCAAGTTCGTGAAATTGCTCGTGGCCTCGATCCCGAAATGGCCTACTACCATTCATTCCTCAACAAACTCCTCAGCCTTATTTCGAACGGCGAAAGCGATTCGGTCGCCCGTGTGATCTCTGTTATTCGCTCGGGAGCATCGCAGAGCCAGATTCTTGAGGTTATCGACCAAGAGACCTCTGAGGGTAGTGGCCGGGCTAACGGCGAGACCAGCTCAAGGTCTTATGGTCGTGGGGTTTAATGACCGCTCATGACGCCCATTGGGGTGTGTCAAGCTTATTTCTTGAGCGATGGAAGGCACAGGCGGAACGTTGAAAGACCACCTGTAGCCCTTGACTGGGGTAATGGTGGCAGGTTTGAAGGATTGGGACTTCTACTTGAGAAGTCTTGCAGAAGGTCAAGGTCAGGGCTGGTGTGACCAGTTTGCGTGGAATTAGTAGTCGTTCCGGCTATCATAAGGCTTTGCTGGGTAGTAGAGGGCTTGTTCTTGATACGCAGCTGATATAACGATTTATAACGATTGTTTCGTTCCTCTAGGTTTTCTGCGCTAAACCTGGACTGATTTTGATCCATGTAATACCTTGCTCCATATACTGTTGGGGCTATTAGCCAGTATAGATGGGCGTGGCAGACATACACAGATGCCCTGAGAGCGAGAGTATTTCCCTCCTGTTTCACCGTTCCGATAAACTGAGAAGGGGAAAAGAAGCAGGACTGTGGATGGACTTTGGACAGATTAGCTTTCTTATAGTGCAGATAGAGCGACGCCATTCGCCACCTGATATCATAGCTGACCCGCTACTAATCATGACGCCTGCCAATTAGCAGACGTTCAATCGTTCAAGGAACGTCAAAATCGGCAGGAGCTTGCCCTAAACTCCTGGCTGGCTGCTCTCTGTCTTCACGGCGCCTTGTGGACTTGAGGATTGAATGCATTATTCAATATGCAAAAGCACACGCCTGTATAATAAACCAGCGGAATCCAGTGGGCAATAGGTAAGTCTACACTCAGGGAAACCCCAGAATGAAAACCAAGATGGATCTGCAATGCTGACCGCGACCGTAGAACCTCCCTGACACTGCTATTGCCTACCTTTACGGCTGTTTAGCAGTGAAGACGCAGAAGTCCCTCGTCTCCCTCGAACGATAGGTGAAAACGAAGCAAAAACCAAGTCTGCGCGCTGTCAAGACGAAGACCTCTATTATGCAATGCCACCAGCAGGACCAAGAACGCCACAAGCGTAGCGACCCCCCTTGTGGGTTGGCACGGATGATATCTCCGTGTGGCCGGAGCAATAGCATCACGCAGTCGCAGTGGATACGCACTCTTCCGCTCTGGGCCATTCTTCTCCTGTTAGGGCTTTCAGTCATAGCGGTTGGCCTTGACTACACACCCTGTGTCTGCCGCTGCTTTGCTTGCAGAGTCCCTTTCTCGGCCCGAGCCCCAAGCCAATGGAAAGATGCTTGGGGAGAGAACCGTTGTAGGATGTAGCGGATACCACCGCTCCTGTACTTATTTGGGGCCACAGACAGACGCTAAACGCCAGACGCCAGACGCCAGTTGAGCACGCTCGCTCTCTTGTGCCCTCTACCACTAACAACTAACACATGTACACAATGGATGCTGTCTGAGAATCAGAGATCGGATAGAGCAGCTCATGATTACACTCCCCTGATAAACCGCACCAGACCGTCGTTTCGAGATAGAGAAAACTCCAGCTTTCATCCTTCTCCGTCCCATCCCAGCCTGCCCGCAGCCTCGATCCTCCAGAATGGCACACCACGCAGCACGTCCTCACGAATCATCACAAGAGCGATAAGCAACTGTATATGCTATGTGCAGTTGCCCCTATAACACCGACACCAACGCAACAGTGAAGCAACGAAGCTCGCGGACAGGCCTCCTTTCCCTTCACTCTAACGTGAAACCCCCTAGCCAACCTCGACAGCACGACCATCTCCGCCTCAATGCCCAGTTCATTCGTCAAGGACAGATACTCACACAAGAGCATGGATTCCTAGCCCGGGGTCGTGGGGATCTGGATGGCAAAACTTGAGGCTAGACATCATTCCCGTGCGAGAAAAAGAAAACAATCACTGTGGATGGAACCTCTTTTCTGCGTATCAGATACATACGTGAATCTCAATAAAGCGGCCCTGTCGATGCGAATCTTCCTTGGGTACTAGGGCTTTGATGACGAACCTCGTTGAATCGGAGCTCTGTTAGGGGGCCCCGCTTCACTATTGTGCGGATCGTGTGAGGCTCTCTGTGGATTTTTGATATTACCCTATTTACCGGTCAAACTGGTTCTTGAGCTGTGGCTTTGGGGATAGAGCGGATATCACTTAGTAGATGGATATGGATTATCAAAACGCAGTAATTTCAAAGGCCAAGCAGTTATAGTCTTAAGTACAGTTGAAAGCAAATTATATACCGTCGTAAGAGTCACTGAGGCTGCCCAGGTGGCAGAGTGGGATTACGCCTGGTTTCCCTTTTACCCAGAAAGCGGCGCCGACGTGAAACGGATGGGAAATACATATACAAAACTACTTTTTAGAAGATATGATTGAACAGGAAAGCTTCGTTTTCATTGATCCGACATATAAGAGCTCATTTTATGAAACCCATTCCACCCAAACCGTCCGAGCTTATGCAATCGTACGAACTCATCAGAACTACATTTATTTATGGAAATCTAAGGTGTGCACCGGCCAGTGAAACGCGGGTACAGCGAGCAGTCACGCACGGTATACCGCGCACACAGCCATGCGAGGAAACGCTCCAGACCAAGTCCGTATCCACCGTGGGGAGAGGTACCGTACCTATCAGATGGTTAGTATTAGGGTCCCACGTGTATGAACAGTTACCCGGAGGAGTAAACTTACTTGCGCTGGTCAGTGTACCAGTAGTATGGCTTAGGATCCATACCCTCGTGCTTATAAGCGTTCATAAGCTCATCCCAGTCGTCCATTCTCATACTTCCACCAACAATCTCACCAACGCCAGGCATCAGCACGTCGACGCTCTCTGTGACGCGGCGGTCACTCTCGTCCTTCTTCATGTAGAAGGCCT
>KZ118931.1:0-20612 GCA_002153405.1 Mycosphaerella populi pn0402 | reverse complement strand
TTCTTGCGCTGCTCCCACAGGTTGGTAGCCTTCTTCATAGCCGACTTGGTGGCTGGCTTCCACTCCAGCTTGGCAGCCGGGTCGACATTGTCGCCAGGCGCATCGGTCTGGGATTTCCGAGTCAAGTACTGGATCCCCTCGGTGGTGGGTTCGTGCTGCACGAAGGCATGGAGGAGGGTTTTGTAGGGCGTGGATTCTGTGCCAGTCGCGGTCGCATCGTCGAGGCCGACGTCCTCGTCAATGTAAATTGAGAGGGCCATTTTGTGGAAGCCAATTGAGGAGCTAGGGATATCGCTTTTCAAGGGGGAATCTAAAGTGGGATAAGCCGCATTAATAGTGTGTCTCGCATTGTGAGTCATCGATAAGGCTTTGCGCATTATCCAAGGCCACCAGCAGGGGGGTGTCATACATGGCACAAATGTGGAATCAAGACCACCAGAGTCAATGGCAACCAGCCCCGAGTTTGGTAAATCGCACACGGAGAGATCGGGGAAGTCGGAGGGGTAAATTTTGAGCGATAGCGACGGTCCCCCACGTGTGCCGTGTTGCCTGAGGCAGAACCGAGTTTAGTTGTTCACCTTTGTTGATCCAAGGAGTCTTTAGAGCTTCCACGGTTGGAAGTGAGACATCGTGCTTATTTACCTGGGTAGCTAGTGTACATGGTGCTGTAGCGAGCTTTGGTCTTTTGTCCATATCACGCGTTCTTCGCCATCATATAGCTGGATATATACCCAAAGATGTATTGTAGAATGTCAGAGACGGGAACACTGGTAGATAGATATTCGAAACACAAAACATCCATTGACACTACTATTGATTAGGAGTTTTGTTTCTGCTTCATTTCAAGCCTCCATTTTATACACTACCAGTAGTACATACGCAAAGATCCATGGATAATACCAAGCTGGCTTTTATGTATTTGGAACAGTCAATCGTATGACATACTAACACACAGCAACTTGAACCAAGAAACTGTATTTATGTTAACTACTCGAAGTCATAATGAACAAGAAAAATCTGAACCCCCACCCCCCGTCAGTCTGTTCTTAGTGCCATTGATTATGAAATTACGCAGTGATGTGATCATACTGGGTATATCGGAGCGTCTTTCGCGGGGTGCGGAGGTACACAACAACAGACTAGCACTATCTCGAGATGTTGAGCGAACCTCGGTAGACCCTGCCAGATATTCTCTTTGGGACTCGGACGATGTCAAGGCCATAAATGTATTTCATAAACAAACGGGTTGGTCATTGATGGTTTACCGTATCTCTTGCGGCTATACTCCGCACAACGACTAGTCACATCCTAGCTACATGCTTATTAGACCAATTAATTAGGTTCTCACCATCATCTTCCAACTCCCAACAGTGCTGGACCAGAATAAAACGCAAGACAGGGCATGACCTCACAGGCAACCAGACGCAGGGGCCCCGGGCCAGTGATTGGCGGAGGCCCTTGTTCCAGTTCTGCAGGAGCCACGGAACTTCAAATCTGGGGGAAATACTTTGTTTTCGTGTCTGTTCCTGTCCGTGTCGATTCTTGTCGATGAGTTTAATCCAGAGGACGTCAGGATGTAATTTCTCCCATGTGGGTTTTGTCTAGCTACTTGTAGTTCGGGGCCCCTTTTATGCTCCCCCTAAAGTCTTACATCTCCCCTTTTTTTACCATGGGAACCATCTCCACCCAGGGATCTCCCCTTTCCCCTTTCCTTCATACCTTCCTTCCTTCTCTTTCTTCCTGCCTTTGGGACTCTTGGGATTTCTGGGACTTTGCGTTTGTTCTCTGTATGTGACCATCTTCATCTCTCCGCCCCTTTTCGTTTCCCCCCCTCCTACTCGTCAAGCCTGTCAGCCTTGTACCCATCTGGCGTCTCTTCACGAACCCACTTTGTCCCCTTTTAGCTAATGACTTTTCCTCCTCAGACTTTCTTTCCCCGTTAGTCTCTTGTTTTTTTATTTCATCACATGAGTCTATTTCCTCATATATACCGTGTGACATTCCCTTGAAAAAAGGTTCAGCCGCAGGTACGCCCCCCTCCCCCCCCCCAATCCCTCCTTGGCCCCATCGCCTCGGGATGAACATTCCAATTGACGCCCTTCTAGACACGTCTCTCGTTCGGAGAATCTTTTTCTCTTTTCCTACCCTGCGCGCCGAACCTTCTTTTCTCCGAGTCTTCGAATTCACTCCCATACAAATCCTTTCTGCATGCAGTTCTGATACCTCGGCTCTTTCATCCAGCCCCTGGTTTGGTTCTTCAATCCCCCTGAGGATCCCCAGTATTGGTCTCTGGAGATTCTTTTCACCTCGCCATGCAAACCTCGGATGCGTCCAGCATCCCGAATAGCGCGCGCTTGATCCCCCCTAAATATAATTTGAACGGCGACACCGGCTTTTCTCACGGAGCCTACAATTCTAATCACAACCCGCAAGGATTCTCCAACCGCTCCCGCCGCGCCAACATCCCCGCTATAAACACTGCTGCTGCAGGCCAAAACAACGATATGGCTGCCGGCGGCGGTTTCGACATGAATTTCACCCCTCTTCTTCCCTCACAATTGCTGGTCGGAAGCCCCTTCCAGCCAGGTACTCCCTCGGCGTTTGCGTCGCCCCAGTTCCAGAGCTTTGGTGGGTTCCCGCCGGTCAATGCTAATGGACACGCGCAAAACTCCCAGAATCAGCTCGGAAGTCCGACACAAGGCATGCAGGGTTTGCAGAATTCGGGCATGTACCCAGGAATGATATCTACGGAAGGTCTTGGTGGTCCGCAGATGCTGGGCCCGCAATCTCCAATCAACGGCCTAAATGGTCTGAATGGTGCTGCCCTGGGCAGCCCGGCGGCTTCTGTCTCCCCGGGTATGCTCTCAGGAACCAGCCGCACCGTGTATCTAGGTAACATTCCAGCTGAAACAAGCGCCGAGGAGATTTTGAACCACGTCCGTAGCGGGCAAATTGAGTCTGTGCGCCTCTTGCCTGACAAGAACTGCGCTTTCATATCTTTCTTGGACAGCAGTTCCGCGACTCACTTTCACTCAGATGCCATCCTCAAAAAGTTGGCAATTAAGGGGAATGATATCAAAGTGGGATGGGGTAAGCCATCTCAAGTACCCACTTCTGTTGCTTTGGCAATTCAGCAGTCAGGCGCATCCCGCAATGTTTACCTTGGAAATCTTGCGGAGGAGACTTCAGAGGACGACCTACGGGAGGAATTGGGCAAATTTGGATCCATTGATACCGTCAAAATTGTGAAAGAGAAGGCCATTGGATTTGTGCACTTCTTATCTATTAGCAACGCCATGAAGGCTGTTACTCAGCTCCCACAGGAGCCGCAATGGCAGGCCCCTAAGCGGGTCTTCTATGGCAAGGACCGCTGCGCTTATGTCTCCAAGACACAGCAACAGAATGCAGCTCAATTCCTGGGCATTGCACCAGGATATGCGCATGTGCTAAACTCAGCAGACCGCGACCTGATCTCCAACGCCTTGGCCCAGCAATCAGTTGCCGCAGCGGCTGTAGCAACTACAGCCGGAGGGGTCAACAACTTGGGCAACAGAACTATCTATCTTGGCAATATTCACCCTGAGACTACTATTGAGGAGATCTGCAACGTGGTGCGAGGTGGTCTGCTGCATCATATCCGCTATATTCCCGACAAGCACATCTGCTTCGTGACTTTCATCGATCCGACCTCCGCTGCCTCATTCTATGCCCTTAGCAACCTGCAAGGGCTGATGATCCACAATCGCCGACTAAAGATTGGTTGGGGTAAGCACTCTGGCCCTCTTCCACCAGCCATTGCATTGGCTGTCAGTGGTGGTGCATCAAGAAATGTGTATATTGGAAACTTGGATGAGGCTTGGACCGAGGAGCGCCTTCGCCAGGATTTCTCTGAATACGGTGAGATCGAATTGGTTAATACACTGCGCGAGAAGAGCTGCGCATTCGTGAACTTCACCAATATCGCAAATGCTATTAAGGCAATTGAGGGAATGCGCAACCGAGAAGACTACCGCCGATTCAAGATCAACTTTGGAAAGGATCGCTGTGGTAACCCTCCACGTCAGGCCGGGAACCAAAATGGCTCCCAACAGAACCGCAACGGCAATGGTCTCGAGGGCCCTCAGTCTCCCTCTCCTGCCTTGAACGGGTTCCAGCAGAATCTGAGCCAATCTGGCTCTCAGTCTAGCCCAACTCGCCCTGCTATCTCACCTGCACCGGGCTCTACTGGTTCACAGAACGGGCAACAGCACCGTCACCCCCTGCAAGCTGTATCATCGCCTCAAGGAGTGCTCAACGTCGGTTCAAGCAACCCTCTGACTATGTACTTGAACCAGATGTCCGCCCAGCAAGCACAAGAGCAAGATGGCCATTTAGGAGACTCTCTGGGCTTAGGCGGTCTTCAAGGACAATCGCAAGCCCCTCCACAGCAGTCTCTTTACAACAGCAGCAGTGATCTCTCTAATGGAAACATCGATGCACCACTGCACCAGCACAAGCCATCGACCAACGGTTATTTGAGTGTTGGCTCCGGCCACGGCCACCATGCGACTGCTAGCACCAGTAGCTTGAGTGTTCCTCGAGCGCAGCACTCTCGCGCTGTGAGTCTCCCATCCTTCTCACAGGAGCCATTTGGGCCAGTCTCCGGACAGCCTGGCCATATTCGCACTGGAGCTTCCCACCAGCCCCAGGCTAGCTTCTCCAGCTTTTCGTCTGCTTTGGGTGGACTGAACCATCCTGGTTTTGGACTTGCCATCCAGAACGAAAGCTCCCTGCCCGGCTGGGCTGAGGAGGAAATTGGTGCCAAATAAGTACCGTTTCCATCTGGAGATGCATCTCTCGACTCAGATCATTTTTGGTGAACTCCAATGGTGATCTTCTTCACTTCTTTCTTTTTCCATCTTTCCTTTTTCTTCTCTTTTTCTTCTCTTTTTTTTCCCCCCCCATTTTCTCTTTTCACATATAGTTCTCTTTACTGTGATGCCATTTCTTCATTTTGCTTCGTTTCTTGTATTGGTCTTAATATTTTCAATTTTTCTGACTCTTCGCCATTCTCTTCTGACTATTTCTTTTTATCACTGTTCTGACTCCACCTAAATTCTGTCGAACGCCCCTTCTTCGCCTACGTCCTACTCTTCTTAATAACCTTTTCTTTTTTTACCACTTTGTATTGCTAGCTGGCTATGTCTTTGTTCCTTTTTCGATTCATCCGATTTCAACCGGCACTTGGGAGGAAATCTTGACGCCAGTTTTCATTTCTTGAGGAGCAGACGGTTGGTAGCCCATTGGAGAAATCCAATCGTGTGTCTACGGCTATGGCTATCGTGGCCATGGCTACAGTCACGCACCGTGGCAGGGCATCTATCCCACCGGGGAGGAGCGCACCGTCTGTCCCTTCCCACTTCTTATCCTTCTTTTTATTGTTTGATCTTATGCCATTTGGCAGGTTGCATCGGGTGGCACGTTCCAGTGAAAATACCCCTGTCTCTTGCCTGCAGTCGCCTCATGTGGGTTGCGAGGTCGGCCGTTAGCGCAGTAGACGTGTAATTAGTGGAAAGGTTCCCGCGGAGGAATGAAATGAGTCGATGAAAACTTGTCTTCTGGTAAAATACTTGTAGGAGTAGTCACTTGTAGGGTGTATTGTGGAGGGCTCGCGAGGGATTCGGGGCGTAGCTGTGAGGCTGCGATTGCTGCTCGTGTGTTCTGGGTCTGTAGCAAGGGGTTTGCACCGCTGCAGGGATTTTTCGGTGGACATTCGCCGGGGTTTCTGGGGATATTGGCTTGAGAGGGCGAGAAGGTGAGAGTCGCGCTATTGAGGATGATGCATTCTGGGCGTTTGGTTGCGGCGATGTTCTTCTTTGTTATTCTATTCCATCGGGTCAGCGACGTGCGAGGTAGGTAGGGAAGATTCTTTTCGCTCGAAAGCCCTGAGAAGAAAAGGCCTTTCAGTTAGCAGGACAGTTTTTGGGAGGGGGTCTTTGCGAACTCGATAACTGCTAAGATGTGAAGTATGAGTCCCCCGTTGATACTGTGTGAAAAGGCATGAATGCCCTCTAAAAATCGGGACCAACGCAGTCCTTGTGAGGTACTGACAAAACACCTAGATCTTCCTATGATAGTCTTGGAGGTAATATAAGCTTCTCCAGGTTTTTTTTGAAACTCAACCAAGTGGCCACTGTCATCATTCACTGCACATGTAGGATTCAAGCCTGTATCCTCGCAGATGATGAAGTGTGGACTTCTGGTCATCAAGATTCAAGACCCAGTAGTCATAAAGTTGAGATAGTACAGCAATTCCAATACATAAGCACTACTGAATGCGCGGCGAAATACGAATTGAATAGGTTTTAGGATACTCTTATCAGGATATGGGCTATATCTGCTGCATCGCAAGCTTGCACTTGAACCACGATCTTGGGATTCAGCTCTTAACAGACCCTTCGACCAAAAACCAAAACCCATGAGAGCTATTAAGTTGTTTCTATTTTCAGCCTACTCGCATCCATACCCACCGACCTGCCACAATAGCTAAGACTAAAGATCACAATTATGACCTACGTGTCAAGCAACGGCTTTTTCGAGGTTGTGATCACTGCGGCAGGATTAAAGATCTCAGGACCCAGAACTACAGAAATAACTTCTTTGCCTCACTGAACCTCGAATATTAATCCATCGGTCGCATATTACAAATCTAGTATAACGCAGCGACGTGAGCTATGGCTTATATTTCTATGCAACTGCCCTCCAACCCATCTCAACGTATTGTTTCGATACCGCTAACGTGTTGATATCATGTACGGTGCGGATCGCCATTCGGCCCCCCTACATCTTCCACTGCCATGCGTGAGCCACGGCGGTGTGAGCGCGCAAGCCTCCAGAGCTGCCTTGTATCGCCTTAGGCCAGCCATCCAAACATATTGCTCTTTCGGTTGTTGGACTGTTGTTGAGGGGGGTGGGGGGAGTAGTCCGGGTGGCCTGCTGCTCGAGTCATGCCCCCTTATCGAGTTTCTCAATTGGCGCCATGGCTGGCTAGTGGACTCCAGAGACTTTGTGAGTTGGCCTTAGCCACCGCTGCGTATTGATCATCCTCGCAATTTTCCGTGTGGAGCTAGAGCTGGATGGTGGATCGGATGTTCGTGTCGTAAAGATGGATATAGCTGTGCTGTGTACGCAGGCTGGTGCGATGCGTCCTGCATTGCGTTGATCTGGGACATTCGCTTGCTGGAATGAAAGAAAAGTATATTGGGGCTCGTATAGAGTGATTATTATCGCCTTTTTGGGTAATTTGTCGGCTTTCTTGCCCTTCGGCTTTTACTCCCTAACCCCGTTTCTCTTGCTCACGGTTAAGTTCCGTCTCGCTTTCTGTTGGTTGGGATGACCTTGGATGTGGTCACTGCTCTATTGCAATTGGACAACGCCAGAATTTTGGTTCTTCACGGTATCGGGCATAGTCCGGGGTGGATAGCCACCCATTCCACGTGGGAGCGCACCATGCGGGGTTTTGTTTGAACCTTGATCGGGGGTTTTCGGTAAATGCCAACCTTAACATGCTGACAGACTAGTCTGGATTGAACGTTTATGCACGAGACTGATAATACTGTTTGGGAAGGTGTGTTGTTGAGGTGGCGGGGGTATAGTTGTGTTGGAAGGCAAAAAGGCCAACCAGCTGATACTGTGTAGATTAAAGCTGGAGTGTACGTTGATGCTCGTCTTGTCTGGTACAGGACCAGAGTCTTGATTTCCAAAACGGTTGCTAAGATCGCCCTTGTCACTGTAGTTATCTACGACTCTCGAGCCCTTTTATTACCCCACGTAGTCCCACTAACGAATGAAGAAAAATCCGTCAGCCTGCATGGTTTGAAACAGCTTGCTCTGCATGCATCATGCAGCGGATCAAACTCGTGATGCGATCTAACAACCACTAAGCCTTTTCAAGTGGCTAGTGGCCTGTCTGCCACCTTCGATTCGGTCTTCAGGCACACCACGCGGGACATGCCGACAACCGACAGGACTGGAGGGTCGAATAGAATCGCCACCACGCAGTGAATGCATCCAGCGTTGTGATGTGATGCCATTCTGCATCATACCCATCTGTATCGTAGCGACTATCATGGCTATCATGACTATAATAGGGCAGGTCGTCTAAGAAACTCGACAAACGCGGCGCAGCCGGAATACAGGCCTCCGTTGCACCGATCTCTTATTGGAAACTCATTTATGCGTGACACGGGACAATCTACCAATACACATGTCAGATTAGATGAGTTCGGCTTTCGTCAGTTTGCCTTTCCCCAACCCCTCGTCGCTCAACCGGGGAGATCCCGCGAGATGCCTTTCCCACCTGACGCCGCGTTCTCCATTACGCTCGGGGCATGCGTTCTATAGGCTATTTCGCCAGATTCTGCTCAGCCTTGGGCAAAGACCTAATACGTGCGTTGGCTGGAGTGGGGTACAAATGCTTCAGGTGATGGCTTTTGAGAGCGTACTTAAGCGAGCTGAAAGCATTGAGGCTCTGCGATTTTAACTGGTCGATTTTACGAAACAAGGGGTTTTGCTGTGTATTGCTTGGGGTACGGAGTACGGAGTATAACTTCGCGAGTATTCCTCGCCCACCCCAGATTGGCTATGATTGGTCATAGATTGTCAGGTATTGGAATTACGGATTTAAAAAAAAAAAAAACCATGATTCGGGTGCCAAGACTTATTATGGTGCACTATTAGTGACACCGCTACTGTGTACGGAATAACTATATCGTGAACAGGTAAATGGAGTACCATTGTGGAAACCCTGGATCTTCGCCTCAACGCACTTCGATGTCTTTGGGGATGGCGAGAGTATGCCAAAGCCTAAAAGGTGGGTAAACTCAAGAATTTCTCTGCAGAATCTCGTATACAACCCAAAATAGTCACATCCTAATTTCCGATTAACCTTTGTTCCGTGAAGACCCTCCGCATTTGCTCACCCATTCGGAGGTCTACCTTCCAAGGTTTGAGATCTATACCAATGACTTTATTTCCAAATACAATAGCGTGATGGGCGTTGTGCCGCCACAGACCCATCATGACCGGAATTTGTCGCCAGAGAATTGTTTTTCTGAGAGATTCGTGTCTTCGGCCCACGGTAGGACCTTCAGACGGATGACTATGTCGATAAGCTCTCGGAATCCTCAATAATTGGGGGCGACTCCACAGCACCACTACATGTCTTGACCAGTAAGCAGTAAGCAGTGACGAACGACAGTAAACGAGAAATACACCGTCCCCGCTATTTCTGATTGGTTCACTATTCTAGTATATGAATTCTCAGCATCGTTTGTTTTTACGGTGCCTTCTCCATATTAAACCCCAAACAGGCATAAAGTGCGCGCATGATTCATCATCATGCCACTAATTCCGGCAGACATGTTTCTGAAGACCTTCTTTAATGTATATAATACGAGATCTCGTTAACCCGATTTTGTGGGAGCATCCATGTGATTTGAGGATCGAACATATATCCCTCAATCACGCGTAGAGTAAGACGTACGGTCAGCCCTGGGAGAATACACTTAGGAAATAATCTTTCCTGACATAACTATTATTCATGTAGCTTAGCACTGAGATGTAAGGTGCAACGTAGAATACCTAGGTAGGCCACCGTATCACAGCCCTGGAGTGTCATCTTGCTTGCTAGAATCACACCTCCACTGCTGAACCTGACGTCCGATCCTCCGGCATGCGCAATCAAAAGTATATAATGTCAAAGCGTCAGCATGAAGCTACCAGCCACCCATTCAAACTCGTACAATGCCGAGTTTAACTGACGCTAATGGCACCGAGGCTATGGTGTGGGGTGTGACAATGACTGTGATGGCATTGGTGCTCTTTCACATGGCCCTGAAACTACCGGCCAAAGTCTAAAATATCATGTTAGCAGATTTTGGCAATGCGTGCCCTTGTCTGCTGCAGCGTTGGAACCTTGGCTTTGGTGTATTATGTACCATTGCAGATGGCATTGACCGCGTAGCTCTAGTAATAATCTAACACTGCTCTAGGTTTCATGCCAAGTCTATAAGCTCCTTCAACTTTTGTTCATAAAGCTGAGGCCGAATTGTATTTCGTTTACACTTTACTCTATTCTGTGAAGTACTCGTATACAGCGTACACACTATATACTGGAAATTACAGCTATCCCAAAGTCATCCATACACAACCAAAGGTTGTCTATTTTCTGGCCGGCTGGTTCCGATCATTCCAAGGTTCACATTAGATCAAGCTTTCGCTATTTATATAGTAATCAAACTATATTAATTTCCCCCCTTCTTCGAGCCTCGGGTATCCTCAAATCCACGAGTATAGGTCCCGAAGTTCCCATCGGCGTTCGGGCTTAGAGCCAAATCAATCCAGGATTCAAGGTCAAAAATTGCCGAAACCCTGGGTGACTTTATTTGCTGACTGTACATCTTCGGCCCCCGGTCTATTTCTGGGAGAATGTTCCAATCCAAACCGACGATCACAGGGGTTGAAGATCCTTGATACGGCGAATTGATGTGCTGCAAAATGGTCTCCGGCTTCCTGTCCGCTTCCCGCAGAAGTAGCTTGACTCCTCCGTACTCCATACACTATGTTGACTGTGCATAGTCTTCACGACAGTGGAGATCGATGGGCCCGTTTCGATTGTGGTGGGATCTGCATGAAAACTTGATTCTTCAGGATTTCGACGGCCGTAAGTAGCAATTCGGGGGCCGATGAGCACTCCTTTGATTCCTTTGGCCCTTACTTTCCCGCATTTTAAAATTTATTCAGGTTAGCGATCGCCATGGAAGGAATCATCAGCTGTCATTCACGAGGACATGTGGATTTCAAGGTTCAAGAAGCTTTCTGCCCGAATCGCCCGAATCGCGAAAAACGAAGGTGGGCTCTGAAGGAAGCAGGTCGCGTGCAGATCAGCTTGATCCTGGAGGTTTGAGTTGCTGAGATGCACACGGCCTAGAATTCGAATGTACTTTTGGTAGCGACGGTCGATCGCTTGATGTGTCCTAGTACTTGTACTATTATGATGCATGTATAGTAGTCTGAAGGGGGACGCAATATCAGAAATTAGCTGCAAATTGTTGTTACTGTATGTGTTTCGATCCGACAACCCCATGACATCGATTTTACTTCTCCATGGCGCACGGAACTTACCAGCCCGGCTGTCAGCGGGGCAGAAGGAAAAGAATTTGCGAGTAGATCGGAGTTCATCTGACACGCCTGTCAATGCCATGTGTCTGTGTTCCCGCATCTGCATCTGCCTGTTTCGTGATAGTGATTAGTGCGGGCCATCCCACCCCCCGGGGCCCTTTTGCGTACGGAGTGTAGTAGGTTACTCCGTACTTCAATCTTGACTCCGTACTTTCTGCCAATCAGAATTTAAAGTGAAGACCCAGCCAAAGTAATTACTCTATATGGTAAGCACTGCGACTCTGTGGTAGTTAGGGGGGATCGTTGTTGCAGCCTTCACATGTATAATTCAAAGCCGAACCCAAGTTTTCGAGGTTTTTCAACATTCGTAGATGCTTACTTCTGCAGGAGGATGTCAAAGTGATCCAAGCTTCTTCAGGGCACGCAAAGTCCACGTGTTTCTAGTGCGGCCCCAGCTCAGGCCGAAGCGTCCTGTCGTATGGCCTAGGGATGTCTTTTCCTGGACCCCTTGATCACTGTTCTTCGTCGCTCAAGTCAGCCTAGCGTCCTGTGGCGCATGTACGTAGATAATATAGTCGTCGCATTAGGGAATGCACTTGTTAATGCCGAAGCCTCCATTCCGCAAATTGCTGCATTGGGAAATTTTGCGAGACTCATAAGCACATAGTTTTGTTGAGCTAAATCTAGCTATTCGTGCGAGAACTCTCATAGGTACGGAGTAGTGACTGCTTTTACCGCGTGGAATGATCATAGGGTTTATTAATGATGCCCCCCAACGTTATCGCTAGGCTTTGGATCCTGCTGCCAAGGCCTGTCCCAACTAAACCAACTCCAATCTTGCTATTGTCGCAGCCCCAATTCAAGCAGCGTACTCCGTACTCCGGACTCCCCAACAGGATGATTCTTGCCCGTATTAGCATGACAAGAATAGTTATTAACCTAGCCCTGGACCCCTGTACGGATCAGCCACGGACAGGCGTCCAGCTAATTGACTAAGGCGTCCGGGAGCCTCGAAAGCTGCCCTAGAAGAAAATCCGCACGGCCGTGCCAAAAAAAAAAAAAAAGAATATGAAATAGCTCACTAGAGCCTGCTGCGTAGGTAGGTGATTCCAAGCGAGCCTTGAAAGTATAGAATCAGCTGTGGCTTGCCTAAGACCACTGGCCGGCGCAACCCAGGCCAAATTCCCCGAGGCATTCCCCGTCCACACCGATGACCACCAGCAGGCCAGCCTCGTATAATGGGACTGCTCGATAGTGATTTGAGACATTCGTCCCTGCCTAACGCTAACACATGCGACCAGGCGGGCCTTGTGGAAACGATCTGTAGATTATCCAGCGCCCTTCATTTAGATTAATTACGGAAATTCGCCCCTTTCTCGCCCTCCTATTCGCTCCCTCGCTTATTATCGTTTCAGTCCTGCCTGGTTCGCGCGCTGATTGATTCCGAGTTCGACAATGTCCGTTCTCTCTTCCCCTCATTTGTCAGGCATCCGTGACGATTCTTTGTAGATCTATCGAACCCGAACCTTGTATTCTTTGATTGGGGGAGGAGGGGGGGTCGGTCGGTTGTTCAGGCCCCTGACTCCCTCCAAAATGACTGGTTCGACGTGCCCCCACGTTCTTTCTTTTACATTTTGCGAGCTTAGACTCTGGTCTGAAACGAGAATTGAATTCAAAAAAAAAGTCTAAGCATTACGAAAAATCAAGAGGGCTATTGATTCTATTTCCACGGGTTCTACCTAAGATTGGCGCTGC
Source organism: Mycosphaerella populi pn0402 (assembly GCA_002153405.1). Lineage (NCBI taxonomy): Eukaryota > Fungi > Ascomycota > Dothideomycetes > Mycosphaerellales > Mycosphaerellaceae > Mycosphaerella > Mycosphaerella populi. The sequence continues at coordinate 7,697 of KZ118931.1, read as the reverse complement.
GCGCGAATCCTCGAATTTGAGACGGTTCTGCTTTTGAGCTTCGCTTCTTTCCTTAGGCCGACCACGGATGCCACTTTTCTTTGTTCGAGTGCTCGCCTCATAGCCACGATTCTCATTCGTGAAACAGTCCCTGCACAACATAAATTCATTTGTAGCCATCGTGTAGAAAGCACGTCAGACGGGTCCTTGATCCTGTGTTTTTAGGCCGTCCCTCAGGTACCGCGCTTTGGCATGACGGGGTATGCCCAAAAAAGACACCCAGGCTAGCAATGACAGGCTAGCAATGACAGGCTAGCAATGACAGGCTAGCAATGACAGGCCAAACCTTGTGCGTTCAGGATCAAGGCTGCAGGGCGCGCCACATGGCTTTTCGGAGGACAGCCGCAGACTCCGGCCTAGTCGTATAAGTGGGGGCAAGGTCTAGAAGTGGAGGTGGAGGTACAGTTCTAGAGTTTCTGCACATTTCGTGTCTATGCGGCTGAAAGTATTCATAACCGGCTTCCAGCTCCGACTCTGCAGTGGAGATAATGGATCTCTTCAGGTGTCGGCTCTGGTCTCGAACCCGATCTTGAAGTCGGATCTTCCGTCCTCCGAAAACCTATCATGTCATTTGGTTGTACTTTGTCGGAGATACGGAAATGGTCCGATCAGATCAGAAGGTTGTGGCATGTTGGTTGCCACGAGGCAGATCGACCGACGCGCCTGATCGCGACCTTCTAACCCCTTCTGTCTTGACTGGTAACAAACCAACAGTACTGCGGACACGTAGCAGATCTATTGTAAAAATAGTTTGCCGCAGGGGGCTTATGGATTCTCTAATCCCAAGGCTATATGTGAATGGGCCAGGAGGTACAGAGTTATGTACAGGGGGCTACGAGTTGCATCTCCTCGCTCTCTTGTTCACGTATCAGGAGACGGCAAATTCGGTAAAAATAATCAATAGAGGCAGGCAGACCCAATGGCGTGATGTGACACCGGCGTAGTTCGGGGTGGGAGAGGAAGAAGGAATGGGTCGTAAAATGCGAGAACAGAACTAATTAGGGTTTGGCAACACCACAGAACACCGTTGCGATCCAGAATTACAAACCCCCCCCCCTTCCTCTCCCCACCCCTTGCACATTTGGACTGGTCTACATTTTACTACTTCGGATATTGCAGAACAAGGGACTGCGCAAAATCTGAAACGGGTTCTTCCGGGGAGTTATCGCTGATGGGTCATTTCCACGGTCCCGCGCTATGAAGTGGGGATGCGCTAGACCTATCTGTCGATGGGTCGACCCTCATTTCTGCGTTTTGCTTTGTCCCCTTTCAGCTTTGTGATTGTCTCCCCCGCTTCTGAAGACTTTTGAGTTGATCTCCGTGGGTAGTATAGGATCGAGCCGCCCGTTCATTTTGCGCAGTCACTGCGCAAAATTTTAGGCTGCAGGGATCTACTTTAGCGACTGCGGTGTGGGTAGTAGCTTGTCAACGAGTCAGTCTAATGTTGCATTGCGTATTTCGTTGTTTCCAGAGATCGGGCTAATGCTTCTCACGACGCAGAAGAAGACAGGGGAAATGAAACAAGAGCGAGGGGCAGGGAGGGGCACAGTAGCGATGGCAAAGACATCGAGAGTTGGTCATTGCGAGTTGGTCAATAGGTGATTTTGAGCAATCTACCTGGTTCCTGTGTTCGAACCCTGCCTGGGCGTTTTGCATTTACTGAGTCAAGAGGCCCGCTGAATAGTATTATCAGAGCCTGCGAAAGCCCTACGGTGTGCAATAATTGCGCCTTGGCTTCGTTTAACCCAACAACCAACATCTAGATCACATCGAATGTCTGCGACTACCGCATTAGGGGTTAATAGGCCACAGATGATGATGTATGGTACCGAGTCGTAAACGGCGGCTATGTACTCTTCAGTGTTGGAAGCATAATTAGTGTCCACCGTAGCGCCCTGTGCAGGTCCTTTTGGGGCCGATCGCAGGCAAGGCAGGATCCAGTCCCCACGATGCAATCCACGATGCAATACGTCAAGTCGCATCAGTATTTGGAATCATCCCTGAAAGCGAGTTAGGGCTGCATTTGAGCCATGGTAACGACATGATAGCACAGGCAACGCACAGGACCAAGGACCTCCACACAAAGAGGGTCTCCGTCGAGTTCCGTCCGCACAGTTCAACATCTGCAGCGCCCGTCGATCCACGGGCGACTAACACTGAAGTATCCTCGTAATAAAACTTCGCTAGAGGCTCAGCCCTTAAGAGGCCGGCGCGCCGTAGACCGCCTTGATTGGTGGAGTAAATGTGCAATAACGAGGGACGATGCTGATCGTTCCGTCACTCATTGTTTGATGCTGTGGGCGTCTCCCACGTTTCCACCTCTTAGCTTGGGCCTTTGTGTGGTTGGCCGTTGAGCGAGCCAGTAGTGGGATAGTGTATGCACGACATGACTCGTGAACCGTGTGAATATGACAGGCGCAGCAGGTAAGGGGGCTGCGCTTGCACCTATTGCCTCTCCACTTCTGCAGAAGGTTTCATATGGGGGGATTGTCAGTGGGTAGATCATGTTTGGATTAATATTATTCTGGTTTTGAACGAGGCGAGATCTTCTCTAACTGCTTTCGGGGCCTCCGGGCGGGTATTAACTCCACGTGATGTGCGAGTGCTGCGGCTTAAGCGACTAACGCCTATTTGTGGTCGTCATGGTTGGATAAGGAGGTTCAGGTGGACCCTCTGCTTTCCTTCTTTGGACAAAGAGACGTAGAGAAAGGGTTACAAGGCAGGTTCTGGCCTCGCTGATCTTGATCTGCACGGAATACGGGACCATGGCCCGACCAGGGCCTGGTTGCAGGGGCCGCAGGGGGCGGGGGTTAGATTCAAACAAAGAGAAGCGTATTTCTGTTTTACGAGGGCTCCAAAAATAGGGCTGCTTTGGCTACAGATTATCCTAGTAATCGTTGCTGTTGATATGTGTGTCAGGATGCTGCTCTCTGCACCACCACGTAGTACTTTGTGAACAATGTAGGATTTCAATCGAGACTAGGAGATGGGGAAGATCCCATGCATTCTGTTTCTGGCTGCCTTCCTGCAAGGTCAGAGTGGCGCGCGGTTATATTGAACAACAGGTAAGTATCCATAAGCCATGTAACCAATGGCAGGGGTTCTACTCCTTTCTGTGCACAGAAATGGCCACGACTCGATCTCAAAGATTTGACTTTTCGTTAAGCGCATTACTGTGCGAGTAATCTTGCCGTTGATTATTATTATTAAATATTTTTTTTTCCTTTCTTTTTTTTTTTTTTGGCCTTTGTTCCTCTCGGATCTGGTGGCGGCTGCGGAACACACGGCCTGCCCAATCTATCTGGTGGTTGCAGGCCAATGTGCTCGGTTGACATCACACCATGCGGATGTTCCCTGTAGGATAAGCGGTACTGTAACTCGTCGGATGATCCGATAGTGGAGAGGCGGTTTTGCGAGCCTCGACTCAAGATGCGTCGAAAGGTACAGAAGAGGAACCCGCGTAAACGAGTATGATACCCCAAGAGTTTCTGCCTTCGGACCCCGGGTGCTGCCGATGGCATCTGAGCGGGGACTGCGAATCATCTCCAGTATGAATGGCTCGCTTTGGACCCGTAAACCATGGTTCGCTTGGATCTCGGGAAGTTGGCGAGTCGCGTAGCTCCGGAGCTATCTACAAATGTATCTCTTCCAAAGTCCGGGGGTTTGACCAACATCTGAATATAATAAATTACACCATGGTCATAAAACGGTCAAAGAGGTGTGTTGGCAGGCTCCACTCACTCTCCATCTGAAGCCCAATTTGACCCAGCATTAGCCTGTCGTTCTCATTCGCTACAATGGCCCAGGACTACGGTATTTGGTACGCCAGGTGACTGTTATTCGACCAATCAGCGCCTGATTTTTTTGTTGGTTTTCTCCCTCTATCGTTGCTGAAGGTTCGCCTCTCTGGCAAATGTTGGCATTTTGTCTTACTGGTAGCCATGCGCCGGAGCCAAAGCCGAAAACTCTACGGGTCAGAGTCCCACATCCCACTTTATCCGTAGCTCATATTGGTTTTCAACTCTCGTCCCTGGATGAGGCTGTCCACATGATGGAGAAGAAACCCCCGAAAGAACTTTCTAGCTAATCGGCTTATGGCAAATAGTGTACTTGGCATTGTATAATATTTCCACACTACAATATGGGAAGCATATGCGAACGGACTTCTTCAAGACCTTCTCCTCTAAATTTCCGGGCTAGTATGTATTTTCTAGCCAGCCAATCTGGAGGTTGCGGTACTTTGTGTCTGCCTGTGGCGGTTGACAACCTATGGATAGGTCCCCAACCCCTCCCCCTGTCCTTCGTGTTTACCACTGGAACTCTAGCAGATCCCTAGCTCCTTGGTTTCTTTGTGCTGAATATTCACAATTCCGTAGCTTATCTTGCAGAATGTTCAACTCTAATATCCCGGGTTCTCGATGGTTCATTATTAGTTGTGGCGATGAGGATAAGGCACTCGGAGATCTGCTACGGGCAATACCGTCTCCACCGATTTGTTGGACTGCGCAAAAGACTGCGAAAAGGCTAAAGTTAAAAAGCAGTGAAGGTCCTGTAATTTTATCTGACGAGTGGATTCCCCCGCGTGCGTTTTCTGCGGAATACCCACATCGTACTCGCCCGTAAAGTTCGTAATGTAAAAAAAGAAAAGCAAAATTCCGCTTATTGATTAATTATAAATGCGGAAAAATAGAAAAGGGATTAAAAAAGATAAATTAAGAAAAATGAAGAGAGATCGTCCGTGCTTGCTATTAGAGAGATTGTGTCATCATCAACCTGATCCACCAACAGACGATGCCGTTGCCGTTCCCCCCCCCCCCCGTTTCTCACACAAAGAACTCTTAGGATTAATTAATCTACTCGGAAAGCATAATCGATGAATAGAGATCTGCTCATCGCAGCGGCTTCCGCATTCCTCATAGTGGGGGTCTAGAAGATTGCCCGATTCATCAAAACAAAGCCCTGCCCTAGAAGACCGAGCAAGGCCGTAGATCGCCACCAGCCTTCTTCACGGAACAAGCAGTATGTATCGACCAGTGGCAATACATCAGAACCACAGAACCATGGGAAACGCCTTGCTCGGTTCACCGGCCGGGCCTTGTTAGCTTAGCTCTGTACCTGTACGAGAGGTAATGGAATACAGGGGGCCGAAGGAGCCACCAACCCAGGAAAGCGGTCCCCTGCACCCAACAGCACAGTTAGCCTGGGACTATTTTCTCCCGTAATTAATTATTTTGGGATTTTTTTCGCGATTTCGCGATTTTCTGCTTTTTTCCTTTTTCCGATTTCTGAACCAAAAAAAGAATTATTATCATTATTCCATTTATTTTTTTCCCTCTGGTTCTCTTAAACCCGCGTGGTCCAGGTGATCTGCCTTAACAGATACTCTTACGATCTATAAACTAAGACTGCCCTCTTGCCTAACGTGCTTTTTCTTCTAAAGCCACTGTATACTTCGATCTCCTTCCCACCCTAAAGGATCTAACCTCCGAGAAATCTGTTGGGATCATCCTCACAAAAGTACTCCCCAAAACCTGTCTCTTGGATTTCCTCTAGACATCTTGGGACGTGGCACATTGGGTTTCACAACGGCCTTCTATTGTTTCGAAGCCCTGGAGAAAAAACAAAATAAGGCCAATTCTATGAAAGAACAAGCTTATATCAACACCTCGACACCTCAACACATCTAGTGTCTAGAAAGACACCATCCCTCCAAAAATGGACTCTCACACAGAAACATACACACAGTCACCATCAGAAAAAGGCACCAGCCAAATGAGGATTGACTCGCTGCTGAATCCACAAACAGACGAGATGGATTACACCGTGACAGAACCATACTCTAAGCACTCGTCACACAGTCCCGGCTACACACATTCAGTATACCCTCAAAGTCCAGGGAAATACTGGGCATACAACCGCTACGACTACCACGACGCTAGTCCCAGCGCCACCTCCACAGCAACAACCCATGTCAGCAGCGCCAGCAGCACCAACAGCGCTATCAACCCTCACCAGCACCACCACCACATGTTCCTGTCCTACCGGCCCTCAGGCCCGGGATCTGCACCCTCTTCACCAGACCCGTACCACCCTCGCGAGCGCTACGACTCCGTCTCCAGCAGCTCCAGTGTCAATGACAATGGCACAGAGCGCCGCCGGCCACCAAGGCCCAAGTACGAGGAAGAGGAAATGTACTTCATCTGGTACCACCGCGTCGACCTCTGCCAGGAGTGGAAGGAGGTCCGCGAGAGCTTTAACCGTCAGTTCCCTAGCCGCCAGCGCCGTGGCTTTCAGGGTATTCAGTGCAAATTCTACCGCTTTATTAAGGAGAAGAGGTGTCCGACGCTGCGGGAACAGCGCCGCATGCGTGATGGCGAGTTTCTGCGCGAGGGCACTTCGTTAACGGATGCGAGTGGTGCGCCTCGCTTCGGGGTTCGTGAGTGGGCGAATGTTTGGTATCCGTGGATGAGGGAGGGTCGGGAACAGGCACTCTAGCAAAAAATGGTCACTGACTGGGTGAGGTTGCTAGGAGCGTTCCCTCTCTTGTTCCCCCCCCCCCCCCCCTTTCTTTAGTTTAGTTTACTGGGAGGCTCATTGCGTTTATGCAAAGATACACCTTTTATTGGGATGGAGTTTTAGCGTTGAAGCTTGAATGTCTTGCACTTGCTTGCTTTTTATGTATATGGGAGGTTTCTTTGATGGGCTTTGCTTTTACTACTGGTTGGGTTACTGTCGGGTTCCTTGGGTATTCCATGGGATCCCTTCTTAACATCATGTCTTCTTATTATTATGGGTCACTCATGACTATGACCTTGGCTTGACCAAAAATGTCACACAGCACAAACCAATTAAGGTAATGCAGATATTTTCAAATCCTAATCTGCCCCTTTTCTTGTGAATAAGTAGGATGAGTTTCGTTTGCTACCGCCGTTTTCCCCATAACCCCTGATCGACCGCTACATATGTCGCTTCGTGCACGGCAAAATTACAAGGCCTACTATTTGCTGAGACCGCAAAGCCTTACGACGCTATGGCCGATCCAACTGTCAGCATGGCGTTGTATCCAAAAGACCAAGTCCAAGCTTGCGGGTCGCTACTATAATCTGGAACGCAAATCCCGCTACTAGTGGAACAGTACGGGATATTCGTACATCATGGTCTCCTATACATAGAACACGCCCAGTTACAGTTGTAAAGCAGAAATGGAAAATACGAAAGGCAGGATGATCAAAGTTCTCACCAGGCGTTGACGCAAAATTGCAAAATCAGTCAAAAAAAAACTGGAGCAGCACAGCGGGTATCACCTTCCTAGGACAGGTAGTGCTCATCTTCCTACGAGGTATGCCTGAAGGCAACACGTTGCTCTGACATCCTCATCAGGATCTTGTAGAACTTCTCCAAATATGAATCCCATAGTTCATTACAAAGTGCATGGGATGCGTCGGACAAACAAAGTATTAGGTCTTGCGACCGACTTAGGATTCGCCACTAATAGCCACGCTCTATGACGAGGACCATTAATCTGCAACTTTCAACGAACGTCATTTTCACAGCCTCGCTCGTTGATTGAGAAAGAACTTAGTAGGCCATCCGGCAGCCTGCATTCAATATATTTCGATGGACCGTTAAATCACTCCTCTTCACAACCCACCTGGCAT
>KZ118930.1:0-56533 GCA_002153405.1 Mycosphaerella populi pn0402 | reverse complement strand
ATCACCGGGCTGGAGGCCGTCGCCGGCCTTCTTTTGCCATGCACCGATGTTTCCCGCGGACATTGTCGGCGAAAGGGCCGGCATGCTAATGATAGTGTGGGGAGGGAATGCTGCATCATCGTAAAGGTCAGAGAAATTGATATGGTGGAAATTTCCGAGGGCTTCGACGGGATCATACACTTGGAGGCGTAGTAGCGGGAAAGGGCAGAAACAGCGGGCAATTGACTCCTGCGCGAAGGAATAGCCATCAGCATCACAAGCGATTTAACCATTGCATTCAGCTTCAACTTACTGGATCACCTCCTGGAGCTTGGAGGAGACCTGTGGACGCCGCATAGACACGGCACCACGGGACATAAGCATGGCACTGGGAGTGCGCATCCGGGCAACGGCAGCAACCATATTGGGCGAGTTTTGCCGACAATGGGTTCAAAAAGAAGAAAGAAAGAAGCTCTCGATGCTGATATAGCAATCGAAAGAAAGGATATCCGGCGAAGGGGAGGAGGTGGAGGCCGGAGACGAAGGAGTTGGGAAGAGGGAAAGATGGCCCGTACAGGAACTTTTCTTTTGGTTGAGCTTTCGGTGAGCCACTAAGTTCCCATCAACGGGCGCGACCGGATAGGGGGTCACGTGGGGATTGGTCGCCTGGCCAATCTGGCAGGAAAGCTGCCGTGGACAGGCAGTAAGGCGCTAAGGCAGCCACATCCTCGGGGTCCACGGGCCTGGCGGCAGTACCTGAAAGCGGTGGGCATGTAATTGAACGTGGCTTAGGACGGGGCCAAACCCGATTCGGAGAAGTCGACACGCAGCATATACCTACGGCTAAGGTTCCTCTTCCTTGTGGTTTCCACATTCAATGTTTTTGGCCTGAACTCGATCACTCCGTCTGGAGTCTAGCTGACAATGGCTGACGTGGACTCTGGCCATGAGCCAAATCATCAGCCTGCGGCCGACGCTGAGAAACCCCCAGTGGATACCAGCGAAACTCCCCAGGTCCTAACACCGGACAAGCCAATCCTGTCCGAGAGCACAGAACAAGAAGAGATAGTTGACGATCAAGATTCCAAAGCGGGACAGGAGGAACAAGCACAAGAAGGACAGGGCCAAGAGGGGGAAGATACCAAGCCCGATGTTCCGCCAAAGGATACGGAAGACGAAAACAACTCAGCGGAGGAATCACCCGCAACAGAACAAGGGCCACCAGAAATAAACGAGCCTGAGCCTGAACCTCACGATTACAATGGACCCGATTCTCGCCAGCGGTCAGATTCGCGATCTACGACAGCGACTTTCGCGACCCAACGGGGTAGTGGTGGTGCCGTGAGTTCAGCCGTCTTCATTGTGACGGCCCTGGATACCATTGCCGCATCGCGAGAAGCTCGCAGAACCAAGGAACTTGACGATGCTGTTCAGGTTGCTTTGAACAATGTCAAATCAGATCGCCAAGCGATTGACCCTGAACTCATCTTTCGCCCCCTACACCTCGCGAGCAAGTCGCTCAGCGTCCCGCTCCAAGTAACTGCTTTAGACTGCATTGGAAAGCTCATCACATACTCCTACTTTGCCTTCCCATCCGCCGAATCCCAAAACGAAGCTACCCCCGACCAGCCACCCCTAATCGAACGCGCTATTGATGCTATCTGCGACTGTTTCGAGAACGAGGCGACTCCCAATGAGATCCAACAGCAAATCATCAAGTCACTGCTGGCAGCAGTCTTGAACGACAAAATCGTCGTGCATGGAGCGGGTCTTCTGAAGGCAGTTCGCCAGATTTACAACATTTTCATATACTCCAAATCGAGTCAGAACCAACAGATTGCTCAAGGCTCTCTGACTCAAATGGTGAGCACTGTCTTTGATCGGGTGCGTATACGTCTTGATTTGAAGGAGCTCCGCACCCGTGAGGTAGACAAATCGACAACGACTTTGGATGCCCCAGCTAGCGATCATGGCCAGCTGTCCGAGGCAGCCTCTATCTCTGTCTCTGTCGCAGACCAACCAGTCGCAGACCAACCAGTCGCAGACCAACCCCAGACCAAGGAGCCTACTGAAAAGCTTACACTTCAAAGCTTTGAGTCTCCAAAGGAAATGACAACCGTGAATGATAATGCACCAACCACTGTCACCCGAGCCAAGGCAGCACGTTCTACTACTCGATCAATGACCGGCATACCTGAAGAGAGAGAGGATGATGGCTCAGCTGAGGAAGAGGTAGATGAGGTCTACGTTAAAGATGCATTCTTAGTGTTCCGAGCTCTGTGCAAATTAAGCCACAAAGTTCTTGGACATGATCAGCAACAGGATCTCAAGTCGCAAAATATGCGATCCAAATTGCTTTCGCTGCACCTGGTTCACTATCTGATCAACAACCATACTGCTACCTTCACCTCACCTCTTGCGGCAATCAAGAACAGCTCGACCAGCACAGAGGCCATGACACTGCTTCAAGCCGTCCGGCCGCATCTTTGTCTGAGCTTAAGTCGCAATGGATCCAGCTCAGTTCCACACGTGTTTAAGGTCTGTTGTGAAATTTTCTGGCTGATGCTGATTCACATGAGGGTTATGATGAAGAAAGAGCTCGAGGTATTCTTGAAAGAGATTTATCTGGCAATCTTGGAGAAAAGAGCTGCCCCGGCGTTCCAGAAACAGTATTTCATGGAATTCTTGGAGAGGCTGGGTGGTGACCCTCGCGCCTTAGTCGAAATCTACCTGAATTATGATTGTGATCGCACTGCATTAGAGAACATCTTCCAGAACATCATTGAGCAACTCTCGCGTTACGCAAGCGCCCCCACCGTGGCAACACCTGCTCAGCAACAGCAGTACCTAGAGATGCATGTCAAGATGACCAGTATTGGAAGCGACTGGCACCAACGTGGAACTCTCCCGCCATCTCTTACCTCTACCAACATCGCCCAGACTCCCCCACCCGCAATTCCAATACCACCTGAGTTCACCCTCAAGCAGCAGGCATTGGAGTGCTTAGTAGAAATTATTCGGTCACTCGATAATTGGAGCACTCAGAGACCAGATGATCAACCTCAAGAGCCTGTTGATCCTTCAAAGTCTTTGGAATACTCCCGCGAGTCCTTAGATACCAGCGTTCTGCCCTCTCCAAGACCAGATCTTGTTGCTCCTGAGGGAAGTGCCACTGGTCGCTCCACTCCGATCCCTGACGATGATCCCAATCAAATTGAGAAGGTCAAACAGCGCAAGATTGCTCTGATGAATGCTGTTCAGCAATTCAATTTCAAGCCCAAGCGTGGTATTAAGCTATTCCTCCAAGAAGGGTTCATCGAGTCGGAATCTCCAGAAGACATTGCAGCCTTCTTGCTACGCAATGATCGGCTTGATAAGGCTCAGTTGGGTGAATATTTGGGTGAAGGTGATGCTGAGAATATCGCAATCATGCATCAATTCGTTGATAAAATGGATTTCACGAAGCGGCGCTTCGTTGACGCTCTGCGGTTCTTCCTCCAGTCGTTCCGTCTCCCGGGAGAAGCTCAAAAGATTGACCGATTCATGTTGAAGTTCGCAGAAAGATACACCACTCAAAACCCCAACGCATTCGCAAATGCAGATACCGCCTACGTCCTTTCTTACTCAGTGATCATGCTCAACGTTGATCAACATAGTTCAAAGATCAAGGCTCGTATGACAAGAGAAGACTTCATCAAGAACAATCGTGGCATCAACGACAACCAAGATCTACCTCCTGAGTACCTCACAGCTATATATGATGAAATTGCCAGTAACGAAATCGTCCTCGATACTGAACGGGAACATGCTGCGAACGTTGGTATTGCGACAAGTGCAACCCCTACTGGTCTAGCGACCCGTGCGGGACAGGTCTTTGCAACTGTTGGCCGAGACATTCAAGGCGAGAAATATACCCAGGCCTCTGAAGAAATGGCCAACAAGACTGAGCAGCTGTACCGTTCCCTTATTCGAGCCCAGCGTAAAACAGCAGTCCGCGATGCACTCTCTCGTTTCATCCCTGCCACCTCCGTTCGCCATGTTGGATCGATGTTCAACGTCACCTGGATGTCCTTCTTGTCAGGCTTGTCTGCGCCAATGCAAGATACCCAGAATCTTCAAACTATTCGCATCTGCATGGACGGTCTTAAGCTCGCGATTCGAACCAGTTGTGCCTTTGACCTGGAGACTCCCCGTGTGGCTTTCGTTACTGCGCTAGCAAAGTTTACAAACCTAAGCAACCTCAGGGAGATGGCACCAAAGAACCTTGAGGCTCTGAAAGCATTGCTTGATGTTGCCTTCACTGAGGGTAATCATCTCAGGGGCTCATGGCGTGATATTCTGACGTGCGTTAGTCAACTGGACAGGCTCCAGCTACTTAGTGACGGTATTGATGAGGGCTCATTGCCCGATGTCTCACGCGCGCCATCTACCCTTGATTCTCCACGCAAGTCAATGCAGAGTACTCGTAGTAAGCGCACCAGGTCCGTCAATGGCCCAACAGCCTTCCGGACGGAGATCGCCATGGAAAGCAGATCAGCAGACACAGTTCGCAGTGTGGATCGTATCTTCACCAACACCGCCAATCTATCTCATGAGGCTATTATCGACTTCGTGCGTGCGCTTAGCGAGGTCAGCTGGCAAGAAATCCAATCTTCCGGCCATAGTGACTCCCCTCGGACATACAGTCTCCAAAAGTTGGTCGATATCGGTTACTACAACATGACTCGTGTAAGAATTGAGTGGTCGAAGATCTGGGAAGTTCTCGGTCAGCACTTCAATCAGGTTGGTTGCCATACCAATACAACTGTCGTGTTCTTTGCTTTGGACTCCCTCAGGCAGCTGTCGATGCGCTTCATGGAGATCGGCGAATTACCTGGTTTTAAGTTTCAAAAGGATTTCCTCAAGCCATTTGAGCATGTGATGGCCAACAGCACTACGGCTTCTGTCAAGGACATGATTCTTCGGTGTCTGATTCAAATGATCCAGACGCGCGGTGACAAAATACGGTCCGGCTGGAAGACTATGTTTGGCGTCTTCACTGTCGCTGCGCGAGAGCCTTATGGTAAGATTTTCCCTTGTCCAACTACACTATCGTATCTTGTTAGCTAATTATAATCTTCTACAGAGGGGATTGTGAGCATGGCTTTCGATCACGTTACTCAAATCTATAACACCCGATTTGGCGTTGTGATTACTCAGGGCGCCTTCGCGGATTTGATTGTTTGCTTGACAGAGTTCTCTAAGAACTCTAAATTCCAGAAGAAATCCTTGCAGGCTATCGAGACTCTCAAGTCCACTGTCAGAAAGATGTTACGGACTCCTGAGTGCCCACTGTCGCACCGCGGCAAACCCGCTCCTAGTTTCCAAGAGGAGGGAACCAACCTTGCTAAGCAGCTGACCCGCCAGTCCCAGGAAGAACAATTCTGGTACCCAATCCTAATTGCCTTCCAGGACGTGCTAATGACTGGCGACGATCTGGAAGTCAGATCTCGGTATGATATTTTGCTCCTTTCATTCGGCTATTCACTAACAATTTGCTAGCGCGCTTACCTACCTCTTTGAAACCCTCATCGACCATGGCGGTGATTTCCCTCGAGAGTTCTGGGATGTCCTTTGGCGCCAGCTACTCTGCCCTATATTTGTGGTTCTTCAGTCCAAGTCAGAAATGTCCAAAGTTCCAAACCACGAGGACCTCTCGGTTTGGCTGTCAACCACGATGATTCAAGCCCTGCGAAACATGATCACCCTCTTCACCCATTATTTTGACTCGTTGGAGTACATGTTGGGCCGATTTTTGGAACTACTTACTCTTTGCATCTGTCAGGAGAACGATACGATTGCACGCATTGGAAGCAACTGTCTACAGCAGTTAATCTTGCAAAATGTTACAAAGTTCCGTGAGGAACATTGGACTTTAATCGTTGGGGCTTTCGTCGAACTTTTCGATAAGACTACTGCCTACGAATTGTTCACAGCTGCGGCCTCTATGACTAAAATGACCGAAACACCAACCAATGGTGACATTCAAGCTTCAGAATCTGTCGTTGCCGCATCGGGTGATGTGCCAGATGCCCTTCAGGCCAATGGCTCACAGAGCACAGCTTCACTTCAAGAGAATGGTGACCCACCTGTTCAAAGTGAGGCACGCGCTGAACTCGTCGAAGATTACAGGCCTCAAATTGAAACCCAGCAGCAACCTGCTGCAGTCACTGTCACTCGTCGTCGTTTCTTCAACCGCATCATCACCAATTGCGTCTTGCAGCTCCTCATGATTGAAACGGTTCATGAACTCTTCTCCAACGACAACGTTTACGCAGAGATTCCTAGTCCCGAGCTTCTCCGGTTGATGGGCCTCCTGAAAAAGAGTTATCAGTTCGCCAAGAAGTTCAATGAGGACAAAGATCTTCGTATGCAATTATGGCGTCAGGGTTTCATGAAGCAGCCCCCCAACTTGCTCAAGCAGGAGAGTGGCAGCGCCGCTACCTACGTCCACATCCTCTTCCGGATGTATCATGACGAGCGCGAAGAACGTAAGAGCAGTCGTGCTGAGACCGAGGCAGCCCTGATTCCGCTCTGTGCAGACATTATTCGCAGTTTCGTTCTCTTGGATGAGGAAACACAGCACCGCAATATTGTCGCATGGCGGCCAGTCGTGGTTGATGTGATTGATGGTTATAACAGCTTTCCCTCGGAAGGATTCGACAAGCATATTGAAACTTTCTACCCATTGGCAGTCGAGCTCCTTAGCCGTGACCTCAACCCGGAGATCCGTGTGTCCATGCAGGCTCTGCTGCGCCGTATCGGCGAGGTCCGCTTGGGCGTACCCCCTCCCAACGTGCTCGATGCCCCCATCAGCCCTCGCAGCTCTGTCTCGCAAAAAGCACCCCATGAGAACTGAAGGGGTGGCAGTTGTATTTGATTCTTGGATTTAGGGTATATCCGCCCAGCTTGTGGGATTTACAGGCTTCCTGGGCCATGGCGTTTCTTTCCTCTCTGTGTCTAGCCTATTTTTACATCCAGACCTTTTTCTTAACTTTTCTCGCCATTGCCTAAGGGCACTTTTTGTCTTTTTTTTTTGATTCATTAGAGATGCATAGCTGTACTGTATAAGACAAAATTTCTTATCTACCCTTTCTTACTATATGTTCATTTCCGGACCGCTTCCAGTGCTGGGACTGCGCCTGATTGGTAGTTGGAGAGTAAACCATCCATATCTTGCTCGGACATGTCCACTAGATCATCAAGAGACCATGATTCGCAAACTGCTGACATCCTGCTACTTGTCAGTCCACAATCCAAAGCCACATGTATCCACCTTACTATCACGTACCATTTCATTCTCTTCGGGCCCTCATTAGGATTAGGTGCGACCTCACGAAGCTTCTTTCGTAATTTTCCCACATTCTCAATTGCCACTCCCATGTTATCCGGTAGCGTTTCTGCGATCTTCTTCCGTACCAAGCTCGCCAATTTCGGCCCATTGCCATTTGTGCTCACCATGACTTGCAACGGCCCGTCGCGGTGAACACTTCCAAAGTAAAAATCACACTCAGGCGGAACGTCCGCAATATTTGCTGGTATCCGCTTCTCCTTGCACAGCTTCCATACTTGTGTTGAGGCCTCTGGGTCGTCAATGGCGCACATAACCATGTCCGCAGAGTCGAGGTCGGACGGCTCAAAATTTCGATCGATGTGAGTCACTTGTTTTTCGGCGACTCGAAAAGCGACTTCCTCGTTGAGTCCTGAGTTCGGGCACACGACAGTGACATTGGCGTCGGCATTCAGTGCATGCAGGATGCGCCCCGCGGCAACCTGGCGCAGAGCTAAGGTGAGCTATACATCCTCCACATATATATCGTCACATAAAGGTGTTGGTTGGACTTACCTCTCCACCCCCAACAACCAAAACAGTCTTGCTCTTGACCTGCCAGGCCAGGATCAGCGAGCCTCCGCCTTGTACTTCAGGGAATTTCGTCATATTTGGGAAGTCTGAAAGTCCAGCTTCGACCCGCGGCTTCCAGAACGAGTTGCATCGGATGGTGGGGTCTACGGAGCCCCGGACGCACCTTCTGCGCAGTTACACTTTTTTTCATCTCCAGTTTTTCTTTCCGCTTCTTTTTCTTCTTCCTTTCTTCACTCCTCAACCCAATCCGCCATGCGGGGTGTGCAGATCTTTTCGGGTAATTCACACCCTCGCCTCGCAGAGTCAATCTGTGAGAAGCTGGGCACGTCGCCCGCGCCAGCGGACCTTGGAAAATTCGCCAATGGCGAAACCAGCGTCAACGTCGGCGTCTCAGTACGCAACCAGGATGTCTACATTGTGCAAAGTGGTAGCACCAAGATCAATGACAGTGTGATGGAGCTCTTGATCATGATTTCGGCCTGCAAGGGTGGCTCGGCCAAGTCAATTACTGGTATGTTCCGTCCTTCCAGCACGAATTATTAGCTCGCAAAATTTACTGACGATCCTCAAGCGGTCATGCCGTATGCTGCCCGTCTTGTTTGACCCCCGAACAGTGGATGCTGACGCAGACGAGGTACTTCCCCTACTCGCGCCAATCCAAGAAGAAGAGTCACCGCGGCGCTATCACCGCTCGTATGCTCGCAAACCTCCTTTCTATCGCTGGCGTTGACCATGTCATCACCATGGACCTCCATGTATGATTTTCACATCCCAATTTTTGAAGGTTTGACATTGACATGACTTCCTTAAGGCATCCCAGATGCAAGGCTTCTTCGGTAAACCGGTCGATAATCTCTTCGCCGAACCGTATATTGCTCGCTGGATCACAAATAATGTTGCCGGCTGGAAGGATGCGGTAGTTGTGAGCAAGAATGCTGGTGGAACCAAGCGTGTAACATCGCTTGCCGATACCTTGAAGCTGAATTTCGGAATTGTGACCACCGACCGGCGGCGACCGAAGGTGTCAAATACCATGTCTGACAGCACGGTATTTTTTGAGGGCGAAGGCGAGGGTTCTCGAGTACCCAAGGACCAGCAACAATTTCCTCTCCACCTCAAGAGTGGTGCTGCTACCCCCTCCAACCCCCAAGAAGAAGAGATTGCTGTGCATGCTCCTGAACCGCTTCTGCGCCCCGAAACCCCTCCTGCCGCCCGCCGACCATCAGAACTAGAGGCTGCTTATGAATATACAGATATGAGGGTACAAGATGTGGTGACTGGTCGTCTTGTCCAAGGTCACTTGGTCGACGATGATTATCACCCCGATGCGGAAAACACATCTGGTGGTACTACACCCGGTGGCGGCAGCCCCAAAGGTGAAGACACGGAGATTGTGCCAGAAAGCATGTTCAACTCCATGATCTCCACCAACTCATCGCTAGCCCCAGATCATGCACTTGGTGGATCCATTGATGCTGTCGAATCAGACGACGAAGGCAGTGTCGCTGGTGGAATTGATCAAGAACGGACTATTACTCTTGTTGGAGAGGTACGCGGCCGATCTGTGTTCATTGTCGATGACATGATCGACAAAAGCGGATCATGGATCGCGGCTGCCGATACGGTTGTGAAGAGGGGAGGCGCCAGCAAAGTCTACTGCATTGCGACCCATGCTCTCTTCGGGGCAGACTCGCTCGACCAGATGGAGGCGTGTCCGTCGATCGACCACATTGTTGTGACAAATACCTTCCCGATTTCATCATCCATGATCATGCGCTCGAAGAAGTTGATTGTCATCGATGTGTCATCCCTCCTGGCAGAGAGCATCCGGCGACACCACTACGGTGAAAGGTTCGTTGCCACTTGGATCGTGTGACTCGACATCCTGCTAACCTGCATCTAGCGTCTCGGCCCTCTTCCACTTTTAATGAATGATGACGTCCGCAACGCCTTGTGATGAAACCTCAAAAGAACCTCTGACATATTTAGGGCGGCGTTGATACTGATATGCATGCGATGCTGTAACCACCGATGGAGTGGCATGATACCTACATCTCTACCAATGAAAAGATGACCCATTTCTTGGAAGCAGACCGCCTCTTCGTAGGATTAGTCGGTCAGCCCGTAGCGTTTATTTGTTGTTTGATTAACTCTCCTTTCTTTTTCTTTTTCTTTTTCTTTTTCCCACCCAGCGATGCAGTCCACTCTGGGTACTGCAGGGGCAACTCGTGCTTCCACGAGTTGTCCTTAACGGAGCGTTGGCAGAGCAAACATTGGTGATTGGAAAGCCCACCTATCTTTTTCTTTTTTCTCCAGAAATTGGTCAGGGATGGTGGAGGGACCAATTACCACCGAGGAACGAAGGCGCCGGTTTCTTCGATGGAAACATCGTGTCGTTTCGGCAGTGAAACCGGGGCAAGAGAACACTTCGAACATTACGCAGTAGACGTACAGTAGTCTGTCCTCATAGTGATCAAACGTAGGAAAACATTCATTCATTGAAAATTGTCAGTTGTCTCTGCACGTAGTTCCAAGATTTCTATCAGTACGTTAATGTCATCTTCAAGCTTCAACGGCTGATGCGGCTCTCCGTCCCAATCATATAGTCTCCCGATCTAGGTAGGAAACAGAAACTGTGTGCTGTATGCACATATACTGCAGATCTTTTAGGTTCTCATGTGACTACTATTCCTTGCTGTACCGTCGATATGGAGAGGGGGGGAGGTACCTATTATATTAGTTTCAAGGGTTGTTTATTGCATGCGAGACAGCCAATAGACTGATATCCTCTATTTGAGATTAGCTCAAAACCGCCTGTCGAGTCTAGACCAGGCGAGCATGGAGTTTGAATTCTTCTTTACAGATAGATTGTGTGAACGTGACACATCGTCCAAGTGGAGAAAATAATCATGGCCTTTTCCCCTGCCCCCTACTCAATACACACCCATCCCAGAAGGAGGCAGGAAAGTGGAGCGAGGCATGTCCGAGAGGGAGTCACGGGTCATGAGGCATGTTACCCTATTAAGGACATGTGGAGGGAGTTAAAAAAAGAAAAAAAAAAAAAAAAGGAAAGATATTCATCTACATAGGACCCTGCGCCTAGCGGTCCATCTGGCGCCACCGGTGTTTTCGTAGTTCATCGGGACGATTGGCATCTGGACTGCATAGCCCATCTCTTGACAGGTGTCTCTAACGGGACGGATCGCGTATGAATGTTTGTACTTTTGTCGTGCGACGTCAAATTGGTCTACTACGCCCCATTGAGGTTCTGCAGTGTTTGTGTATGGGCTATGTATGACTTTGATGCTTGATGGTACGAGGACAAAGTCCTGTACAGAGTACAGAGGAGAGCAATTTTGTCGAGGTTAGGCAGGACACTAGTTCCCCGATGATATCCCATGGATATTACTATGACGACAAGCGCCGCTCTACGGAACCCGTCTTGGAGCATCAAAGAACACAAAGGGAGACACTAGCTCTATACACCGTCCTATGGGAGAGTTTGATGGTACGCAGCTTCCCGGTTCCCCGAATCTGCGGGGCCTCTGGGTACAGGAGTACGTACATAATATACACAAACGGAGGGAGGGGGGGGTTTCTGAACCATTTCCAGTTTTTAAACACTTTGACAGAGAAAGGAGGGGCGACTATTGGCCACTGCTAAGGCAAACTAGTACCGGAGATTCCCATCCGGCGAGCGATCCTGCGCCCAATTGGGAGTCGTCCTCGTCATGGACCCAGACAGTCGAGGCTGATGGCCCACGAACCTATAGGGTGCCTCCCCTGGTGTCTAGCGAGATTTTCCAAAAAGGTCCCTGAGACTTGCCATGTGGAGTCGAGGAGACCCGTCCTGGCCCATGCGTGAAAGCCAAAAGCCAAAGATGATCTATCAGTTTCGTTGCAGCAAATTAGGGAATAGGAGAATAAGGGAGTAATATAATCACTCGAGTAATATAATCACTCGAGTAATATAATCACTCGAGTAATAAAAATTCTGCGAAAGTTTAACTGTATAAAGTCTATTCTTGGTTCTGAAACCACACAAAAGTCCCGAGCTGATCGGACCCAAGCCCCGGATTGCTGGGATGGCTGCGTTCAAACGTACCAGTTTGACCGGAGGAGATCGGCAAGACGCGAGATTACGCAAATAAACGACAACTAATGAAGAGAAGTTTGCTTTTCTGAAAGGGGTTCGAGTTAAGAGGGGGGGGAGGGGGCATACCAGCGTTGTGACGATCCTTTACTGCTTTGATTGATCAAACTTGCGAATTAGGGTTTCGGGGTCAAAGAAGAAGGGGGTGTGAACAGGGTCAACAGCGACCATGGTGGATTTTGCTCATTCTTTCGGGGCTGAAAATCTGCTCATTGGGTCGATAGGTATATTCGTTTTGATAGGAATTTATTTTTCTTCCATAAAATTTCGAGACTTTTTTTTTGGGAAAAAAATAAAAATAAAAAATAAAGACCTCCCAAGGGTCCCACTCGGTTTCTTTTCAATTCTCGAGGGGGAAAATTAGGGGGGAAGGAACAGTTACTGAAACGGAAAACCTGCCATGGTCGAGGATCAATATGGCCACAAAGAAATATAGTAAACAGTTTATGTTGATGTTGAGAGACCAAGCATGGAATGGGGAATGTATTTATTTCCGATATAAATTAGAATTTAAAGATTCTAGACGCAAAAAAACGAACCCAAAGATCGCTCCCTGCCAATTGAAAGTCGCCGATGCGGAAGATCGCGATCTGCGACAACAAAATGAACAAATACCAATCTTTGTCTGGGATCTACCGAGATTCGAGCTTCGCCTAATTTTCCAACCGGCCCTGCAAGATGACAGCAGATCTAACTCGGCTTGCTGCTCCACTTCTGGACCGTGAGCTTTTTCTTTTCTCTTTCTTCCATCATTATACCCTGACGATTGAACAGTCGGTTACGTGCGTCACTGCGGCATATTGCATCCCTCTTGCACCTTTCGACCTCGACTGGTTTGATCTGGGATTGAGCTGGCCCCTCTCTGCTGCCCCAACAAGCAAAGAGTCCTCTAGGCCGTTCCGAACTATATAATGGCCCCGGGTCCAGCGGAGTTGAAGCTTCATCTGTTCCATTTTCTTCCGGTCGTCCTGCTCCATTGAGTTCGAGTTGCTCCCTGGCGTTGAAAGCTTTCGCCTGCTCCTGCCTCGTTATTTTTTGTTCTTTATCTTCGTTATACAACACGTCAGTGACTTTGCTCCTTCTATCACCCCGAAGAGCTCCCTATCCGAACTTCTGGAATTCGTCTCCGGTGATCGACGCCAGCTCCCAGTCCCTCGGGCCCTTGCCATATCTCTAGTTCAATAGGTGACGCTCTCTCGGGTCCCATTAAGTTGGCAACCCCTAAGCTTGGGTATACTCTAACGTCCATTATAGTATCAAATCATCGCAAACCCCCCCCTTGGAACTTTAAAGCCCTCTTGGAAATGGCTAACCAGTGCTCCGGCCACGTCTTCGCAATCGTCCAAGCCACCAATGGAAACATTCTGACATGGCGCTGTTCCGATTGCAACTCGGGCCCCTTCGTCGCCATCTGGCGCTGCAAGATTTGTGGTCACTGTCGCTGCAATAGCTGCCACAATGCCAAAGCTTAATGTGTATGTTCACCACCAATTCAGCATCCCTTCCCTTCCCACCTTCTCACCCTCTCAGGCTCACGGCTCTCCTTCGCTCGTGATTCGTCAACTAACCACTCTCCTACCGCAGCTTATGCATTGATTTCAAGTTTCTTGCATGCGCCTTGCCGGGGTATCCCATCCATTGGCACGCCTGGCATTATCTCCCACCTTTCGGGATGTGGGACGGCCTCTATGGGCATTTTTGCTTCTGTTAGCCTGTGCTGCTTTTGCTTCTTGTCTTCATGGCTGCGTTTGGCGAGCTGTACTCATTTTATCGGGGTTAATCGGGGTTAAAAAAGTCGTTTTCTTTTCGTTTTCGTTTTCTTTCTTTTCTTTTTTTTTTTCTTTTTAACGCTGGGGAAAAGCTACTATTAGGGTCATAGTCATGGTCATGTATGAGAAGGAGTTTTGTTTTTTGGTTCTTTTTTCATCTTTCCTTTCTGTCTTGTTGTTACTACAGCCTATGGTTGTTATTTACGGGGTTTCTTATGGGTGTCAATCCAAACATAATTTGTCTTCATGCACGAACTTGGTCTAATTTCTATTCCCGTTTCATCACCTAGTCGGTCAATTTGATACGAGATCGTCCCTCATGCTCAATTAGGTTTGACTGAGTCGGCAGCGTTGGAGACCGCTTGTTTTGACCTGAAGTTTAATCCCCGCTACGCGCTTTAGGCGACCAATACACAGGAGGTCGATAGGGTCTCGAATTGCGTAGACTCGTGTTGGAGGGGAGGTTCTGCACAATTGACTTCCTGTTAAATGATCGTCGTCCTTACATTCCTGTGGGGCCTTCGGTAGTTCTAGTTTGGTCTTTTTTTTTTCTTCCAGGGGTTTCCTTTGTTTTTCTTCTTTAGCTCAGCTACCGGAACGCATTGATATTTTGAAATACGGAACTCTCTATAAACTTCTTGCTAGCGTCACCGATATAATAGAGCTTTCTTTTCTTTTCTTTTCTTTTCTCGCATCATGGGAATGTCCTATCTACCGTAAGCACAGCCTCGAAACTATCGAGAACTAAATTCCACTGGCACATTCCATCAAACCCTATGTAGTTCGCTTGGCAAAACAAACCTTGGAACCGTCTATTCAGCTTCCCCAGAAGCACGGAGTATGCCGGTGAGATATTCGAACGCTGCAATGAGAATTACGGCCAATACGAGGCCAATACGTGGCGTCCAATACCGAGGCGTAGGATGAATTCTCCGGTTCAAATACGAACTTTTAAATAAATTGGCTTGCGCTAAGCCGCATCAGCACTTGATAGGTCTCTTTCTTACAAGAGCGATCGGCGAATCGGCGCCTCTGGTTGGCTGCTTTCGTAAAGCTTATGTGTTTCAAGGAAGATTGAGGCAGGTAGCGAGACTGCCGATTTGGAGGCTTGGTCCGCTGTGGAGAATTCGAAAGATCGAAGGAGATTGCAAGTTGGGGTATGGCGCGAGGGGATTAGCTGTGCGTCGGATTGTGAGAGAGCGAGGCCAATTAAGAATTCCCATTGCCAGGGGCTTGGGTGCGCTAAGGCTCTTGACGGTGCTCCACTGGATGGAGAGAATTGGCTTCCTTTTTTCTACGCAAGGACCAGAGAGTGATCGGGGGTTGAGGGTTGTTGCGGTGGGAATTTTGTGGGTCAAAAGTGCCAAAAGTACAGTATTTCAATACTACGTCTAAAGTATACTTCGGCGGCGCTACGGTCTGCTTTCTCGTGTGGTACTGCATATCCTCCATTGCAATCGGTGGTGTGCGATAGGGTTTATTCAGGTATCGTGATCCTTGCTCGCGCTTAGAGGCTAGCATGGATCGGGATGAAGGGAATATCTCAGATGTAATTGCGCTGAGAGGCATTTGCCTGATCGGGGGGAGGAGCTGTGTAGATAGATATACGCGATGGAAATGAGGTGCTATTTATGGTCTTTAATTGTGAGATTCTTTTCTTAGAAAACTAGCTCTGGCCTCTTCGTCGTTTGGAGGATCAATTCTCATGCGGGATATCAGTTGCAAATACGATGTCATTCGGAGATCGCTACGTGTATATACTCTATTGAGAGGTTAGCATGACCTTCCAGCCCACAGGATTGTCTCGAAGTTTTGCGAATACGCAGGTCGGAATAGGAAGGTCCCTCGCAGAAGTACAACGAAAAGACAAAAGAACGAAGTAAAATGGGGGGAAAATAAAAAGGACAAGGGGTGAAAAAATGTGAAAAGGGTAAAAAGGAAAAAGAAAGAAAGAAAGACTCACCTCCGTGATCTGGTTCACAGCCAGCCCTGGCTCCGCCATCTCAGCTTCGCTCAGGAACTCCAAAGGAAGCCAGACTAGGTGGCCCTTGATGCGATCTAGCTTCTCGCGGACCTCTGCCACCGGCATGTACGGGTCGAACAGGTGCCCCTGCTTGCGCGACCCACGCGGATAGAACTTATCATAGTCCTCGAAGGTCTTGATGTTGTCATCTGGGTCTGCGCGGAAAAGTACCCGGTACATGTCTGTGTTGACCGTGGCTTGTCCGGTCCAGGTGTCCCAAACAGAATCGCTGAGCGGGTCCGCCACGAATTCATCTTCGGCGCCTTCGAGGACTTTGTTCAGGCATACGTTGGGTGGCCGGGCATTGGGCTCGGCCGAGGCGTCGTAATCCTGCGCTGGAAGGAGGCCTAGGTGTTCTCGCCACAGTTGCCTGCGCAGGGTTGCGGCCAAACGAGCTGCGCGGTAGGGCTTTCCGTTCATTGTGCTTTCGATGACGTCTTGGTCCTCTAGAACAATGGCTATTTCACTGTCATGAGAGCCGAGTTGTGACTTTGGGAAGAGCGGGTATGGTTAGCAAAGGGGGATTACGGATTACTGTTGGGAAGATTAGGGTGCTTACTCGGTCGTTGATGTTGGCACTACCACAGATCACGACTCGGTCGTCGGCGATGAGAACCTTTCCGTGAACGTAGAGTTCTTCCTGGATAATGTGGTTTCTCTCAGCCTCAGGGTCGCCTTCCCATTTCTCGTCGGACATCTTGCCACCATTCAACATGGTGGTATGGGAAACAGTATCTTTGCTTGCGTTTCCTTGATCAGCCTTGCGCTGTTCAACCTGTTCTTCGAACTTTTCAAGCTTCTTGACTTTCTCTTCTTTCTGCGAAGGGTCGACTTCATAGCTCTTCTCGTTCTTGTCTCCGTCATCGCCGATGGATGGATGAACCGCCTCAGCCATGATGGACTCAGCGATACCACGCTGGATGTCTTGGTAGTTTACACCAGCATTCTTCTCCAGCTCCTCCAAAGAAGGTGTGTAATTAATACGATCGTAAGCCCGCAAAGCAAAAACAAAGACATGATCTAACCAGGTGAGATATTAGTGTCTTGAGTATTCGTTTGTTGCTGCGACTAGAACATACCTCTAGGGTTTACACCCTGCTTCTCGATTTGCCCGAAAATAGAATGCTCGCCTCTGCAGATCGACTTGTACTGGTAATCCATGATAGCTCTCGTACCAGAAGCAGCATTGTCACGCAAGTCACCAGCAAAACCAGGGATAGCAGGGATCACGATAATCACACGGAATTTGCGGCCTTCCTTCCCAGCACGAACGCAAGCATCAACGATAGCACGGCCAATCTGGTTGTAGATAGGGTGCTGCTCCTCGCCGGTGGCAGTGACTGTGGCTATCAGTACCCGCAAGAATATTTATCGAAAAAATCACCGCCAAAACTTACTGAAAAATTGATTCTCGATGTAAACAAAATGCTCTGCGTTGCGAATGACCTCGCAGTAGGCGTTCTGAATACTATGCTCGTTGAGAATGCCACTGCTCCAGTCATCACTGCTCCGCACAATCTGTGCCCGCACTGAACCCTGGTTCCCACGAGGTTTGGACGACAGCGGCGAGAGAGGATGCTGGATATATTCACCGCAAGGATACTTCGGCCGCTGCACTGCGATGAGATCCTCATCTTCGCCCGTCCGGCCCTCCATTACCAGCCAGTCGACGGTCTCACTGCGCTTGTACTTGTCGCGCTTGATGAAGTTCCACCGCAGAATGAAATGCTCGGCGATATCGTAGACTGAGTCGCCCACTAGGCCCATCGCAACGTCGTGCCACGGCATCCGGCCGAATTCGGCTTTGCTGATCTCGTTGCTTTGCCAGTCTTGTACGCTTTGGAAGTCCATAATACGGTTGTTGTTAAATTCCTGGCCGGGGAAGATGTCGTCGCGTAGACCGGCGGGGTGCACGTCTGCGAGTGGGTGTTGGTGCGCGTCCCAGCGGCCGAAGCAGAGGTCGATTCCGCCGATAAATGCGAGGGCGTAGTCGATCACGATGAATTTCTCGTGGTGTGCCTGTAGAATTTGTTAGCTCTGTGACGCTTTTGAGGTAGTCATTTTTAAGTATTCTGTAGCGGAGAATGCACTCACCCAGTACAGTGTCATATCGGCACCATTCTCAAAGACATTGTGGTCTGGATGGCGCAAGACTCGGATGTTGCCGTGGCCTGGCGAACCTGGTGGGCACAGGTTCTGCAGCGCATGTTTGGTATGGGCCGAGTTACAGGTCAGAGCCTGGTTGACCTCTTTATAGACAATGACGTAGATTTTCACGCCAGCCTCGGCGCGACGTTTCAGAATCTGGTCCAGTCGCCATTCCTGATGCAGGGCTGGTGGGCGACGAAGGAAGAGCTCTGGCGAGATCCACCAATCGGCAAGGTAAATCGTCTCCTGTGCCTGTTCAAGAGCTTCGGAGACAGCCCAGAGATAGTCGAGCGCGTCAACGTACCACTTCACGCGGTTCCCGTCGTGGATCGGGGCAAAGGACTTAAAGCGGTGCGACTCTGCGACATTAGAGCGCTTCTGGTCTGTCACCTGCTCGTGTTCCTCATCGTGGCGGTGGTTAGGGTTCAGGATGTTGAAGAACTTGCCGACCTTGTGCTTCAGGTGGGTGGCTTTGGCCTTGGTGTCGTGGAGGCTCGAATCTGCGGGTGTGGCCTGGTTTTAGTTTTCCTCACGCACAATTATGCGGCTATACTTGCGCACCTTTGAAATGACCCTCCAGATCCTCGATCTCGTGCTCGACCTTCTCCTTGAACTTGTGCATGGTGACTTTGCAGACTGGAGGTTATCGTCCACGGGTGTGGGGAAGAGGAGGGGAAGGGGGAAACTCTGTTCGTTTTTACTTCTTGTGCGGGTGACATCACAACCCTACGAGGCGCCGATCGAGCATCACGATTTAAAATTAAAACGTTTGAAACGCTTGGCGCGAAGCGCACATTGGCCAGGTTCAACCTGCATCCTCCTAGTCCGTGGGAAACCGGTGGTTCGATGCGGGTTCCTAATCTCTCAAGCCGCGTGGTGCTAGGGTGGAACCCCGCGCTGTTCCGTGGAAATGAACTGGAATGACGCTGTCTGGGATTCCGGGTTTTAGACCTTAGCCACATATTAAAGTCTACTGATGTGCTCGAGGCTGTAAATGGGTCTATCATAACCCCAGATTGGCTATTGATATGTAGATCGTGGATGTGGGGATAACCTTCCAAGGTTGGGAAGCAAATAGGAACAGGGACCGACGGTAGGGCTACAGGTCGCTAGATAAGATCTAGATGAACCTTCGAAGTACCTAGGTAGATGAGATCTCAATCGCATCCATGGATGTCCATCTATACCTAGGTAAATGTGGTATTTACTGCTCGATAAAAACGATTGAATCCATGGATGTTTCTATTGTATATATTCAAGATGAGGCAGGAGGACATGCGCTTCAAGCCGCCGGCGTTTCATGGCACGAGCAACTATAGAAACCCCTGATTCATTCAAGGTATTCGCTTCCAGGGTTAAATCAGTTGTAATTAGATGCCTATAATTTTGATCAAATGTAATCTTGCAAATGGGCAACCTTCCAAGGTTGGAATTTGTGTGGTATATTTTTGAAGCGGACGGGACTTAGTGGGTGCTAACTAGGAGCGCTGCGAATTCCAAGGTTGGAACACCCGAAGGCTGAGAGTGACTAGCCATCAAAAAAGATAAACAAAATAAAATTAAAAGCACAAAGCACTCCATAAGGTCATAGAATTACTAGCAATATTTGGGTTCGGTAAAACACGACATGGAGACAAAATATTCTAGTGATCGCTGACCGGGACTGAATGCTTCTGAATTGCTGCAAACGTGACTGGCGGACTGATCAATACTGGTCATATGTACATACTGTAAGATGATTTCATTTTCGTATCCAAGGATGCAATGATTTTTTTTATCTGCTGTTCTTAGCTGTTATTATGCTCAGGCGTTCGATCAATGACGTAGTACACAGCCAAACAAGGAAGCCCTCACGTATCTGTAAAAACTGGCCACGGCGCAACATAAACTCATCCATGGATTGAGCGACTATAGTCGTCGCCTGCATAACTATGACACGAGATTTATAGAGCAGCCGAAGTGTTCTAGACAAGCATGCTTCTCTTAATTATAAGGATAGCTCAAAACACTGGGTCAAGTAGGTGCCGGAATTATGAATGATACAGGAAAGATTCAAATGGGCTCCTGTATATGTACCTAGAATCTACAAAATAGAGCAAAAGGTAGCAGAAAGAAGTATTGAATAATGGTGGTGTCCCCTGCATAATCCCGGCAGTTTGTTGTTTTTGTTTTGGAATGCTTTGCCGACCTCACGTGACTGACCCAAACAACGTTGTCTGAGGAACGGCTTCTGCTGTTTCTGTTTATCCCCCCCCGTCTCGAGCACCACGCGGTGAGTATTCTGTGAATTCGGGATTTTTGGGTCCTTAGGGTGTTTGAAGGCTGAAGACTGTTGCTGCTTGGAGTTTGGTCTTTGGAACTGTTGCGAATGGTCATCAGCATCGTGTGCTAGGCCCCAAAAACCCATCCTGGTGCCCTGGTCCGGCCATCTCCCTGGTGACGGGTCTCCTCCACAATTTATGATTCACCCAACCCAATCCAGGATGCCTTCAGAATTAGGTGAGTAGATCTGGATTATCATACCCTTCATGCAATACGCGTGCGGTCCATGCTGACCAACGACTGCAGTACGCGCGCCATCCCAAGGTAGCGTCGTGTCGCAAACAACTCAACACATGGGACCCCATAGTCGCCCTGGCACGGCAGATCCGTTGCGTTCACGATCGGAAACAGTATCACGCGGTGGTCCTCGCGCTAGGTCAAGAGGGTCAACAGCTAGCATCCATTCGAGCACGACACAGCAAACACAAGACCAGCACCTGGACCCGTTTCCCCAATTTATGCCATCCCAAGTGGGCAATGGGCAGTCCATGTTTGCCAACAACCCGGAAGATATGATTATGCGTTTTGGACACCAGTTCTCCCATCAATCTCATGCACCACCTATGGACCAAGGTATGCGGGACAGCCATTCCGTCATGTCGCGCCCGGAGGATTTCAATACCCATTCGATGCATGGTCACTCGCTCTCGCACCACTCGCTTCCCTCGGAAATGGTCTCAAATGGTGTAGCTGGAGTACCTGTGCCTCAGTACCAGCCAATGTATGATAGTGGGATGGAGCATCATTTAGCAGATCAAACTCTGGATGAAGATGCTTCTGAGCAAGGCGGTAAGAAAAAGCGAGGCTCGAGCTCTACATTAGCAAATGACAATGAGCTGCGCAAGTTGCTGCGTCAGTACGAGGGATACTCGTTGAAGCAAATGGCATCGGAAGTGATGAAGCACGAAGGCGCAGGCGGGAAAGCGGAAAAGGTGAAGCAGGTCTTCGCCATGATCTGGTAAGAGATGCTCTCAATGCCATCAGAGGCTAAAGGGAGATTTGGACTAATCACTCTCATATCAGGCTTCGCGAGAATTGCCGGAAAAGCAACAGCTCGGTGCGCCGGGACCGCGTGTATTGCTGCTATGCAGAGAAATGTGGTACTGAGCGTGTATCTGTATTGAACCCGGCTTCTTTTGGCAAATTGGTTCGCATCATCTTCCCAAACGTACAAACTCGTCGGCTGGGTGTGCGAGGCGAATCAAAGTATCATTATGTGGATCTCTCTGTGATTGAAGAGAAGCAATTGAAGCCAGAGCCTTCGAATGTTCAGGGTCCTCCTGGCCAGGTAGCTCCGGAGAGGCCTGCTAGTGCGATGCGTTCGCGAAGGTAAGAGATGAGATAGACTACTCTTTCAGACAACAAATTTCGGGACTCACTCGCTAACGCGTCTTGTAGTATCAGCGTTTCTCAACCAGCTGCAGATACGGCCGTATTTCCCTCACCATCAGCTTCCTTCGCTCCTCGTCTCCCCACGAACTCCCCCATGGCCGGCTGTGGCTGCCCTGCAGATTCGCAATCCGGTATCCCAGGAGGCCCTGACGCGCCTATCACGGTCGACAATGTCTCCCAACAAGCCGCGCGAATCATTCACCAGATGCTTCAATTCCCCACTGATGAAACATCAATGGTTAGCAACGAATCACTCGTACTTCCTGACATTAGACCCTACTTGCCACCCAACACGGACCTGAAAGTTGCGGACGCGCTTGCTGCGCTGTATCGCTCGAATTGTATTTCGGTCATTGACAGCTTCCGATTCTGTAAAGAGCGAAACCTAATGAAGTACCTGTCTTCTTTCCATGGTACATTAACCGTCCCCGTTCAGAAGCTTTTGACCCATCCCAGTCTTGCGCCATGGATTAAAGAGTGCGATTGGACCATGTACCAGAAAATGATTCCCTTTGTGGCTCCTTTAACCACTCAAGTCGTGCCACAGCAAGTCTTGGATGCCTTCCGTTCCATTTCGCAGCGTCTCTGTGGACATATTGCAGAAACCTTCAAGACTCAACCCGCCCACGTCTCCGTCGCACGTCTGGTACCGGCTCATATATTCTGCAAGCTTTTAAAGCACATGCTTGACGTAAACCAAGCTGCTAATGCAGCCGCGGCTTGGCTATGCCACCCAGAAAACCGAAACCAAATGTGGCAGGATTTCAAGGAACTCGTTGATCCACAAGAGATGATCGCCAAAGCCAATATCCCGACCAGCGCCGCCCGTGCAACCGAGCAGATCCTCAAACATGATGTGCGGGCTCTCCTCACCCCCGTTTCCGATGTCACATCGGCCACTCTCCCTTTCTACCTCAAGCAAGACACCGTCGAAGATGTTGAAGCCCACTCGCACCCTGTGGAGAACGCACCTGGCGACGAGTACAATTTCCCAGACAAATGGATATCCTTCATCCTCAAACTTCCAGCTATCTTTCACAACCATCGCTCGCAATGCATTATCGAAAAAGTTGATGCTCTGTGGGAGAACGTTCTGCATCGATTGACTTTGGGTGGCGCGAACAGTTTTAGTGCCTGGTGGATGACAAAGGTTTTCTTTCATGAGATGATGCTTTGGCAAGCCGAGAGAGGAGGATTCATGAGCCACACACCTGGCTCACTTCAAAATGCGAGTTTTGCCCCCCAGCCTATGGCAATGGGAAGCTTTCAAATAAAGCATGACAACGCCGACCATGCCTCTTTCGATGCACCCGCTACTTCTCAGCCCAAGCCACATAGTGGCTCAGTGGGAAACCGAGGAGCTGCCACCCCTGCAAATGACGAAATTCAACCGGACATAAAACACGCTCCTGCTGAGAAAGACCTTCCGTTTGCAGAAGCAAATTTTCAAGCGCCAAACAACGATGACAGTGCCATCGACCTTGAAGATGACCCGATGATGATCGCGGTCGGTAAATACGGAGACATGATGGCTTCCGATCCCGCGGATGCCGAAGGCGACGTGGTTGTCATTTAAGTCATGCCTATTTTCACTCTCCCATATGCGGTCTTGGGATCTGGTTTGGAGTTTGAAGATTCCCCGGTGTCATTATGCCATTGCTTTTGCTTTTGATTCTGCTTTTCCATTTCTTCTTCCTTTTGTGTTATGAAGGTTTCCTTTGTTTAGGTGGTGGCGTCCAACGAATTGTTCTGCACGAAGCGACGAGATACGAGCATGGGTCTTTGGAAGATTGAACTTCCATGGATTTCCCCCCGAAGGGTTTGATCGTCATCCATACAAGCATTTAATCGGCGCGAGGCAGACCTCGGCTTAATTTTTGCTTTCTTCCTTGTTTGACTATGGGCCTGCTTTGTTCTTTAATCATGGCTGTCTGTACATATCTGACTGCACCACTACTATCTAGTGTCGCTCAACAAACGAGCCGACTCTACGGTACCGAGTTAATTTAAAGTCAAGAATCATTGAATCTTCCCCTCGTCTTCTCCATAGACACCAGCTCCAAAACTATCCCCAAACTAGGAATTAAGCCCGCAAGGTGGACCCTCGGAGATACGCGTAATCAATCTCGGCCCAAAGATAATCAGCATCGAACGATCAGTATAAATTTTTTGGGAATTGCCCTTCTCTATGGTAATGTCTGATCTCAGCTCCTCGCAACCATGCTCTATCCAAGCCTGTTCATGACCCTGTCCGTGCTGGCATATCTAACCCCAGCGAACGCAGACTCACCACCAACTAAACATCTAGACCATGCCAGCGCAAACATCTTCAATGCCATCCACTCAGCAATGAGACACTGGGGCTCCTCAATCAACTCAAACGGCATGTCCTTCTTTCTCGCCTCCGTGCCAAAAGGAACCAAATTCTATCACGGCACCGCTCTCCAAGACCCCATCACCGGCCTCGAATGGCTAGCTTTTACACCAGAACACTCCCTGGGCTTTGCCCACCGCAGTGGCCATAAATTTCCCCGTGAAAACCTATTCTCCTCGGACAGTACTCACCAGAATCCGCTCAAGCCTGCCGCCGCAATTCCTCGAATAGACGGAAACGGATACCTGCACACCTACGCGGCTGCCCGCGACCTGCGCCTCGTCTACATCGACGGCTGGTCTGGAGGACCTGGCTCCGGCGCTGAGTCGCAGGATCGGATCCTCTTTAACGATACCATTACGGGTCAACGGCCCATACGGGGACCTAAGCTGGGTGGTCCGCCGGAGGAGCAGCAGCGTGCTATTGAGGCGTGCCGTATGGCTAGCGAGGAATGGGGAGGACGGATTGATGGTGTTGTAAGGACGGAGGGCGATTTCGAGATTATTCTTTGTGCGTTTGAGCGGGATTTGGAGGTTCTGGATATTACGCAGACGAAACCGCAGAAACACCCCAAGTTCCCCGGGAAGGGGAGCCCTAAGAAGGGCGATCACAATTTCGGGCGGTCGAGGCCAAGGCCTATGGACTATGGGTCGTTGGCGACAAGGTTCGATGAGGTACTTGGACGGAAAGTTAGGCTTGATTTTGATTGTTTTGTTTCGGCGTATGATGATGGGTATGGGCTGGACTTGTTTCCGGGGAATTCGACGCTGCCGCAGTTGGGGCATATTAGTCTCCAGGCTCTGCATCCTATTCGCGAAGATGTGACTCGCATGGTTCGAATGAATCAGCCGTCGCTGGATGCATTTGACTGGCAGGTTGTGGTTGATTTGATTGTTCTGCGGTATTCGGATGAGCTGCAGAGTCTTGCGAAGGGAGATTTCGTATCGATGCGGTCTTTGCGTGATCACCTGGAGCAGCTGCTGGAGCCTTTTATCGATTACCGTGACTTTGCCAATGAGGAGGCTATTCTTGAACGGTGTCAGAATGAGTTCATTCCGACGACGGCCCCGGTGGACTCGGTTGGAGGCCGTGCTGTGCGATCTGTTTCGAGGGAGATCTGCTCGACTCTGGTATTTCCATTGACTGGCGGGGATGTGGACCTAGAGGTTTCGCTGTCGAGGCTCCGACAGCTCGTCTCTTTCTTGAAATGGACTACGTGGGAACGTGAGTAGTGGTGGGTTTACTGGCTAGGCAAGTTTTTGTCGTATAACTCCACCTTTGCGCTAGTGTCTGCCGAATGGAAAATGCAGGAGGTGGGCTGGAGAGAAGGTATCATGCCCATTCGATTGCACACAAGGATGCCTGGAGTGTAGTATTCAGTTGATAATGCGCTTCGACTCGTTTTCTGCGCGACTACAAGTCTAGTTAGATGCGTGATCGGCAGTGATCTATCATAACCTACCTAATACAATGCCCAGACCGTGGGTGTGAGTGTTCGTGAGAGATTTCGATACCACCTCGTACTTCCGCATCCTGTTCATGCGGGTTCTGTCAGCTGGTTCCAGCGCAAGAGATGTGATAGTACTCCGTACCCAAAGCCCTACATCACGATAGGTCATAGCGCAAGTCCTGTAGGTCTGGACCGAAAAAGCAATTCTGATTGGAACATGCATTGCTGTTCCTATTGTGACGATCGGGTGTCTTGGCCAATGGTATGAGTCGTATCATTGTTGACAGTGCGGGTTCCCGGGGGATCCAGCTGCGCCCCGTGGTGAACCAAAACCTAATTTAGTGACAGCTGGTTCATGCATGCATGCGGAGTACAGAAGGAACCATTGTTCGAGCCAAAAACCTGTTTCAAGGTACACGTGTAGGCGTCGTAGGAAACGTTCCTTTGGTATTGCTTTTTGATCGGATCGCGAAAACCTCCTATTTGATGATCTTAGGCTGTTGACTCGTTTTTGGACATATTAGCCCTTAGCACCAAACCTGATCTCCCCATTTACACCACAGTTACCGATAAACAAGCACAGAGCTAAGTGCTAGTCCCGATGGCCCGCTCCGCTGGTCAAGAACCTTGCGGAACGAACTACTTAGTTCCCCTGCGCCCGCATTGGCGATCTGCACGCTGACATGATTGGGATTCACATCCACGAGGCAGCCATTGGATACCGTCTCATGTCAACTGTGGGAACCTGCATATTGTGGAGACACGATCTCCATATCGAGAAATCATCAGGCCAGATCGAGAAATCATCGGGGAGCAAAAACCTGCTTTGCTCTACATTTCTTGTACTATTTGCGGAGACGATGTAGTAGTTCGAGGGGCCGAAACTCTAAAAACTCAATTGTCGAGGAACAGTGTTCAATTTGCGTAGTCAGTCATCTGGTGTTTTCATCTCCTTTGGTATCAGCGGGCTTGCACTAAATTTCCTGGCTTCTTTTTAATTATGTCGCTATTTTGACATCGCGAAGCTCTATTGGGTAGTCTCAGGTCTATTGAGCAGTCTCGAGAGATCATGTGGAATACCAAGCTGTCTATCCATTCCTTTCCAGTAAACACCATTAAAGCCCCGTGGGTTTCGTGCCCAAGCGCTGGGAGGCCCGAATCAAGGTCGTCCTGGTGCATATTCCTGGCCCCTGAAAGACCCACAACATGACAAAAAGCCTAGATTTAAGACACTTTGTGTATTCTTCGTGGTCTGAGCAGAGCAGAACAATCTGGGTTCGAAAAATACCATCGTAATTCATACACAGGGGAGTCTTGCTATGTAGCATCAGCTTCTTACAAATGCCGCGCGAGTGCTGGTTCAGAATGGAAGAAGTATACCAATACAGGCTATTCAGACTGGCAAGCTTAAGTGGGGTTGGCATAGACTGCCTTGTGGTTTTCAAAAATATTCCTAGACTTGTGTAGAACAATGATATACAGTAAATACCGCACAATAGGCATTGTAAATCGGCATTGCCGACAACTGCCGGCTTCATAAAGTTTAGGAGTACTCCCTGTGAACTATTGGTTTTCTTTCAGCTCGCCTATGGATTTGGAGTCTGCTTATTCTGGTAAGAAGATTAGTTGATCTACCATAGCGCCGAGATACAGTCCTCGCCACGACCATCTTATTGGTGGGGAGTGTTTCCCATACACCCACAAAATGTGTAGATGTTCTCCAGAATTCGTACTTTAGGTCTTCAGATCTGCAGAAGGTTAGCTAGCTAGGCAATCCAGATTTCTCAG
The DNA here is from genome assembly GCA_002153405.1 of Mycosphaerella populi pn0402. Taxonomy (NCBI): domain Eukaryota; kingdom Fungi; phylum Ascomycota; class Dothideomycetes; order Mycosphaerellales; family Mycosphaerellaceae; genus Mycosphaerella; species Mycosphaerella populi. Next base: position 29,232 of record KZ118930.1, on the reverse strand, counting down.
CCAAGGAAAAGGAGAAGATCCCGACGTGATGCAGGGAGTGATCACAATAGCGAACCCATTGACTTGGATGACTGGCACAGGTATAAAAACCCTCTTGATATGCCGCATTTTGGAAACCCATCAAGCCTCTCTGTTATCAATTTCCTAGCCCACTAGCTCTTCAAGTACTAAAAACAAGATGCGTTTCTCTGTGATCACTTCCGCTCTGGCTTTGACTAGCGCTGCTAGCGCTGCCATCACTGCCCAGCAGATGACTTCTAATATCGATGCAATTACCCAGAAGGTGCCAATCCACCCCTCCTTGGATGACTTAGCCTCAATTAATTGTTTTTATATTCTAGTCTTCGGAGACCAATGACCTTGCTAAGAAACTCTCTGTTACCAACTTCTTTGGCGTTACACCTGTGAGTAACCCACTAGGAGAGCCACCTTTGCATGTCTAACAATCAAACAGCAAGTAATCAGCAATTTCAAAGATATTATTGAGACTGTTGCAAATGACATTACTGCCATGAAGTCAAAGCGTGACCTTGTGGCACGCCAAGAGTGCCTGAACATTGAAGACGTCCAGAAGTGCATCAGTGACCTGGGGGAAATCATCGAGGACCCTTCCGAGATTCTTGGCGAAAAGAAGAAGCGCCAATCTCCTGGTTACAGTGACACCGACCAGGTAGGTGCCCTGCATCTATTCAATTTGTGTTGAAGGGAAATACTGATTGGCTTTGCAAGAATGCTATCTGCACTTCCTTCCGTGGATTCGTGCAGGTTCATCAGGAACTTCTCAGTACCGTCATTGGAAAGCACGGCCTCCTGAGCTTGACTCCCTTCACCCAGCCTATTGCCCAGGTTCTTCGTTCTCTGGAGGGTGGCGTTGATACTATTGCCTTTGATATCATTAATGAAGTCCCTACCTGTGCTCAGGATGCGACTCAGAACAAGAACTCTCTCGACAGCACCCTTAATGATGCTATCAACACTTACTCGGCCTAAGCGTCGGGCGGAATGATGCTAGCTTTTGCTTGTAGTATTTCTACCCGGAAGGCTGTTGATACAGGGGTAATATGTTTAGTTCGCGTGACAATGCGGAAGAGTTGATGATCTTCAGGTAGTACTATTAATCCATTTTATTACGATTACAAATCGCAAGCTATACTATACTGCGGAAATTCACAAAAAATACATAGTATCTCCTGAGCCACTGAAGTTACTGGCGTTGAGATAAGAAGAGTATTTCGGACGGGAACTGGGTAAGATTGTTTTAAAGCGTGGATTCTCATTTCCCACGTGAAAACAATATGCTTTAGATCGAATAGCTAAGCGATCTTAAGATAAATAATTCTGAGGTTTTAGGCATTGAAATATGTTTAATACTTAAATTCCCTCAATGCCGCTGCTTATCTTTTCAAAGGCATAAGAACACAAAACGTGGACAAAGAAGGGTGTTTTGCAAGGCTTCCCAGGGCACGGGGAAGACAACTTTGCATCTATCCCAACGTCATTCCCCTCAACACAAGGCCAGAAATCTATAAAAAGATATTAATAATCACTCCCATAATCTTCAGGGCTCATTCCCTGCATAGAGATCTGAGATTGATAATTTTATGCTTATCTGCCACCAGTTCCAGGGGGGCTTCCCGACGTTATGCCGGGGCCCACACCGGGAACGGTGGGAACCACCCCAGTTTCCCCAGGCCGAGACAGTCAACAAAAATCTGTTACGAGGGGTATGATGCCATGGAGAGTGGCCGAGACCCGGGGCTGATGGGACTGGTTTAGCTGAACTGAAAATCTCAACGCGCCTAAAGAAGGGCACTTGTTGATCTATGAGGCTAGCCGATGAGGTGGGCCCGATGATGCCACCATCTCGATTAGGGTAATAATGTCCCGGCCGCTGTGAAGATCAAGAACCCAAATAATCGCCGACCTTTAGACCGAGGTATCAGTTGTTTTCATGCCACAGTCATCAGGGGCAAATTGGCAAGTCTCTTGCCAAGTGTTCCTACGAATAGCATGCGTCGTTGCCTGGTATTCATTTGTTGGGAAGCCTCCCTTGATCAAGAGTCTCCATATGAAAAAGCCTAAACCTGATTATCCCCCACTTTAAGGGGTAATTAGAACGTTGATGTGAGTAAAGGAATACCAAACAGGCCCTTAGCGTATCCACCTCGGGTTCTCGTCAAATCTTTTGTTGCCTAAGACCCCACTGATTGCATGTGTCTGAAAGTGATAATCGTGAAATTAAGAAATACCGAGTGACGCGCCGAAGATAGATAAATGCACTGATCGTCCTTTGAAGGCGCTTGTCTTCTTCAACTTCGTCAGACCCATCATGGCTACCTTTCAACGAAACCCCAAGGACAGTATGACGTCCACCTGGCGCAGCTGGGATAAGACTCAGTGGCATATGAGCCACCGACTTCTTAACTTTCTCGACGTGCACCATGTTGAGGACAATCAAGATGTCCCAGTCTTTCAAAAGACAGACAAAGTTCCATATGCGCCCGAACTACAGTTCCACCTCTGGGTCCTGACCTTCGCTTTCCTCCCCCTCGCCATCCATCAACTCTATATCAACTATGTTGGCCAACCATCAACCTGGCTAGTCTTCGGATTCTACAGTATGGCTCTGAAGTTATTCGCCATCCACGAAGTACACGTCCTCCGACGACTCGGCCACCAAATCGGTTTCTTCGATGGCGACAAGCACGCCCGTGACGGCGTGCCCGACGTGGGCGTCGGAAAGACTGTGCAGACCCTCCTCTCCGTCATTGCATTCCGCCCCATGTTCACCACTTTCCTCTCATACACCGGTGAAGCGCCCTCCTCGATTCGTTGGGGATGGCTCATCTTTGAAACTGGCATGTACGCCCTCATGCTCGACTTTTGGTACTATACGCTCCATCGCTCCGCACACGAGGTCGGTTCCCTGTGGAAGTTCCACCGCACCCACCACTTGACAAAGCACCCTAATCCGCTGTTGACGGCGTACGCGGACGTTGTGCAGGAGTTCGTTGATATTATTGGAGCCCCGCTGCTTTCCTATAGTACCTTGAAGCTGATGGGCTTCCCTATGGGCTTCTACGAGTGGTGGATCTGCCAGCAATATGTGGTGTTCACTGAGGTCTTGGGACACAGTGGCTTGCGGATGCTCGCCACTGCAGTGAACCCATGGACGTCGTTGTGGAGAGCTCTTGATATGGAACTTGTGATCGAGGATCATGATCTTCATCATCGCAAGGGTTGGAAGAACAGTCACAACTATGGAAAGCAGACCAGAGTTTGGGATCAATTGTTCAAGACTTGGGTCCCAAGGGTGGAAGGCCACCCGGACAATATAGACTATGTCAACACTGTGAAGTTGCCCTTGTTTTAAAATCCAGAGGGAGTGAGAATAGGAAAAGGGCTGGGTATTGAATACCGGACGAATGGGCATGATTTGCTTTATGTTTCGTCGGTTTGTTTACGATTACCCAGCGAAAGGCGAGCATTTGTTTGAGATACCTGGAAGGCTTTGGTCTCTTGACGATGCTGCTACTATGACGAAGATACGCATGTACATAACATTTTATTGATAAGCTAAATTTGGCCTGGGCCTCTTTTACGAATATTCTTGGTTTGATATATAGTGTAGCCCGGGGCACAGTTTCATGCCATTCAATATTGACAGACTCTTCAACCCTTGGCTAGCCTACTAAGTCCTTCATCAAATGCCTAGTTAAGGAAATTAAGACGCATCATAGCCACGAGTAACTATTTAATATGATCTTAGATCCTCGTTTTAAAGTATGAAATGTGGCGTGCTTACGGACGCTCTGATTCCCAGTGGATAGTTCGCCATGAAATAAGTTTGCTCTTATATGAAGAATGTTGCAAAAAGATACTAACCAGGGCTAGCATTAATAAAACACAGGCAATTTGACTAGGCTATGCTGGCTGAGTAAACAGGAAAGTGTCTTGCACAGGTTCGTGTTCATGTGATATGACGAACGCTTCTGCCTACGCAAGCCTAAAAGGGAAAAGATGGGAAGCCAGCTCTAACAGGAAAAAACTCTAATATTGTTGATCGCGAGAAGAAGGAGAAAGAGGAGAGGAGAAAAAGTTAAGAGCTGAAGCTATCTACGCTACACAACCGGTTGGTGGTCTATACATGATAAACGAGACCTCCAAGGCGAAGATACGTCACATCCCATCTTGGTAGGCTTTTAACGGAACCAAGGCAAGTGTGGTCTTACGCCTGGTATTTAAAACCTTGCCTTATCATGTGGCTTTTGGAGAAAGGTAAGGTGATTCTGTTTTGGCGAGCGTCCGAGATACAGGGGACAAATTGTGTATTTATGTAGTCTTCAGCATGAAATTCGACAATAACGTGCCCTTTGCGCCTTACGAGATCGTCATTTTCGTCATCAGTACGGAAACTGGACCTTCGTGACTATCAGTAAATTGAAAAATGACCACCGAGGGTCAACTTACACCACGATAGCCTTGTCATATATTATTGGGTCTTTTCCGAGCAATCTATCCTGGTGATACTGTCGGACAATTACTATGACCTCGGTACTCCACGCTTGATGCAGGTCATACAAGTGAGGCGGCCTAAACTCAACGGGGACTATGGTTAGGTTTAATTGGAAGATGAGGTGATTCTCAAAGATAAAACAAGAACGAAATTAGTTATCGAGTATAGGGGTTTGTCTTGAAAAGGGACGGTGTGCTTTTAAATCCTGGAATATACTTCTGGATCTACAGATCGATTCATTCGGCGGTTTGTAATGAAACAGCGACACTGATTGTCGTATCACCATAAGTATCAGGTGTTTTGACTTAGATGTAATGATTTTACTGAGGTTAAATAATAGCTGAGATGCGTCTGAAAGCAGATTAACTGATGATAATAATCAAGCTAAAGTTGCTAAAAAAGAAAAGAAAAATAAACGAGGACTTGCCGGCTAACAAACAAAAGACTAGCTAGCGCTAGGAGGCGGAGACCTCTATATTGGGATATGCGGATAATACCCGTGTTCTCAACAATATGCCTGGATAGGTGATACATGTAGAGCAAAGTGTGAAATAATTAATCCTAGTTATTTTGTCATAAGGGGCATGAAAACTTTTATTTGATAATTCCCTCTAAATATCCCCTTTCCCGTGGCAAATAATGTCTATTGACATATTATCCAGCATGGAAATCCACATCAATGTGCAATGTGTGCCTTTCGGGACCTGGATGGTCGTTGCTTGTATGAAAATTGCAGCTTTGTTACTATCAGTAGACTGAAACTTTACCATGGAGGGTTGTTTCTATTACTTCACGACAGCCCTTTTCATATATTAATCCATCTTTTCCGAGCAATATTTCCTGCTGATGCTTTATAACCATTTTTACAGTCTGGGTCCTTGTCTCTGGACTCTGAGTTGTACATTCGAAGCGGGATGAACTCAACAGGTAAACCCATATATAGAATAAATTGGAAGATAAAGTCGGCTTCGGATCGACCAATTATCAAACACTGACTATTATCGAGACATCCACCAGCAAATAAGATACTTTTTTCATACTTCGTCGTAAGAAGAAAATGTATCATTTACTATGTTAGTGAGTATTTCGATCATAGAATATCCAGACGCGGCATTGCAGAACGCTCATATGGAAATGGCAACGGCCGATATCAATATGGCGTATTGGATACCACATATTCATATCATAGTGAAAAGTCATAAGCATTTTACGAATACGGAGGTCGTGCCGAGAGAAATCCCGTGGTCGCTTCAAGAACTGTCATTTGCTTGCAGGATGGCGAAGGTTAGTATTCTGTGTGTGATGTTAGCTCGGACGATGTGCAATATCCCCCCACATGCCGAAGGAAAGAGGTCCACCATCTGCTGCTTGTGCGGGGATTCAACCTTGGAACCTCGCATTACATCGGAATCGGCGCCGATGCCGATCGAGAATTTCCATGTAGAGTCAACATGGGGGTTAAAACTTTAAAGGTCAAAATAAATAGGAAGAAGAAAAATGCTTTCTTCTGCGTAAACATAATTGATCGTAAATATCTACATTTGGCGAAATGGTCTTGCAACTCAAGGAGAGGAAAGTCGAAGATCTAGGGTCTACCCCAGCAGTCGACAAGGCTGGAATTGTGCGAGGTGTCATTGATGATATCCGCGCCAACGGCGACAAAGCTGTAAGGGTGTATTCCGAGAAGTTCGACAAATGGAGTCGTGCTAGCTTCAAGTTGTCGCAAGAGGAGATCGATAATATCATCGCGACTGTCCCACAGCAAATCATCGACGACATCAAGGAAGTCCAAGAAAACGTACGGAAATTTGCGCTAGCCCAAAGAAATTCTATCAAAGACTTTGAAGTGGAGACAAAGCCCGGGGTCTTCCTTGGGCAGAAGTCTATTCCAATCCAGAACGTTGGAGCGTAGGTTTGCTGTCATGACCTATCTGGAAGCCCAAGCTAAAAGCATGCAGATATGTACCAGGTGGTCGCTATCCACTTCTGGCCTCAAGCCATATGACCATCCTGACCGCAAAATGCGCTGGTGTTCCCCACGTTACAGCATGCACACCTCCTATTGCAGGTCAGATTCCGGCAAATTCGGTAGCTGCAATGCACCTTGCTGGGGCGGACGAGATCTACATTCTGGGCGGCGTGCAAGCCATTGCAGCCATGGCTATGGGGACCGAAACGATGAAGAAAGTTGATTTTATTGCGGGTCCTGGCAATGCTTTTGTTGCGGAGGCCAAGCGACAGCTATTTGGCGAAGAGATCGGCATTGATCTGCCCGCAGGACCGACCGAGATTCTTATCGTTGCAGATGAACATGCCGATCCCTTTGTTCTAGCTACAGACCTTCTTTCTCAGGCTGAGCATGGTCCAGACTCCCCAGCGGTCCTTATTACTAATTCCAAGAGTGTTGGTCAGAAGACCATCGAGGAGGTGGACCGTTTGCTGAAAATTCTGCCTACGGCTGACATTGCCGGCATCTCATGGGCGCGCCTGGGCGAAGTCAATGTGGTGGAAAGTCTAGAAGAGGCGTATAAGCTAGCGGACGAGTATGCATATGAACACGTCCAGATTATGACTCAAAAGCCCCGCGAGGCGTTAAAGATGACCAATTTCGGTGCGATCTTCCTCGGGGAGAAAACCTGCGTCTCGTACGGGGACAAATGCATTGGTACCAACCATGTGCTCCCCACTCGAGGTGCAGCTAGATACACTGGTGGCTTGTGGGTTGGCAAGTTCTTGAAGACTGTTACGTATCAAGAGGTCACTGACCCACAGGAGAGTGGCAGGCTCGGACTTCTGTGCGGGAGAGCAGCTCGGGCAGAGAATTTCGAGGGCCATGCACGTTCGGGGGATGCTCGAGCTTATCAGTACCTTGGAGAGAAATTTGATTGGATCTAGACGCAATGAGTACCTCATTGTGAGTTTATCTTGCGTCTTATATGCAAATATTTCCTTGCACATGCGGTGACTCGGAAGATAAGAAAACCCTAGAAAATACCGAATATTGATAAAGAAGAACAGCTGACCGACAAAATCACACAACTGCAAGCAAAGCGTTGAATTTAGCCTGAAACAGCTGTTAAACGGCATCTGCGGACTTGTAATCCCTGTAAGACTGTAACTACGGGTTCTGGATCCCGCGATTAAAAATCTTCATTTGACCCACCGCGATCCATTTTTAAAGGAACCCCGCGTCGCTGTGGTGGATGTCTATCTCCAGTGTCTTCTATATTCTTCATTTTTTCTTTAAGAAATTCGCAACTGCGATTCTAATATCTCAATTACTATTTAATCGACAAATATCATCTTATCAAATTTATCAAAAACAACCGCTAAACCAAGTATAAAAGTATTGGCGATATCACGTCGTCAACAACAATGGCCCAGTTATTCAACGACGATGGTGCTAGCACCAAGTCCGGCGCCCAGACCCAATTCCGGGATATCGGTTCAGGCGATAGCTCTACAATTTCCTCTACCGACTCAAGCAGGAGAAATTCAGCAGAAATTACATACTATAGCCGCGAGTCTCACAATGTCACCGAACTACAAAGAATTCCAACGACAAGAGGTCGTGGAGATTCTCACATGGGTGAAGCCCTCGAGAATCTCGCGAGCACCATGTCTAGACCTGAGGCGCATCATGAAGGTCATGCCGAGATTCACACTATACACTCACGACGGAGTGAACGGAGTACAACTCGTCAGTCTGTCAAGCACATGGCCGATGTTGCTGAGGAAGAGCTGGGCTCCCCAACAACATCCAAGTTGCAAGGCAGACCTGCTGAACTTAGCAACTTGACTGCTGAAATAATTTTCGTCTTCGTCTGCTCCGCTGGTCTTTTGTTCTTCGCTTTTCTCCTTGGCGATATTACTGTGAATCAAGAAGCATTCAAGAAAGCACTAGGTATCACCAATAGTGAGCTACCATGGCTCCTGGGCGCATATCTGTTACCACTGAGTTTGTCGGTGGTCATCTCGGGATCTTTGAGTGACCTCGCTCCACCACGAATGATTATGGTGTGTGCTTTCGCATGGCTGACTGTGTGGAACATCGTGGGTGTCTTCTGTGTTCAGCCGTCAAGAGCAATCTTGTTCTTTATAGTACGTGCGATGCAAGGACTGTCAATTGGTGTCCTTGTTTCTGCATCCATGAGTATTCTCGGCCGTGTCTACAACCCAGGTCTTCGTAAGAACCGTGTGTTCAGTGCGATGTCTGCCACTTCGCCCTTTGGATTCTGGCTGGGCTGTATCCAGGGTGGCGCGATGAAGTCGTGTCTGTATTGGATCTTCGGATCCAACGCCATAATTGCCGGCATTTGTCTCGCTGCTGCTTATGCCACAATTCCTAATCTCCGCCCTGTTGCCGACATTGCTGGAACCGAGGCTCCTTCTCTGCGCCAGTTTGACTATCTTGGTGCCGCTGCTGCTTCAATCGGATGTGTCTGTATCCTGTTTGGACTTACCCAAGGCTCTGTCGCCGAGTGGTCACCATACACATACTCATTAGTGATTGTGGGTGTTTTGCTTATAGTTGCTTTCTTTTTTATTGAGCGATACGTCGAGCGTCCCTTGATTCCAAACCGACTTTGGAAGACAAAGGGCTTCACTCCATTGATGATCGCTTACTTCCTCGGCTACGGCGCATTTTCTGGCTGCTGGCAGTTCTACGCTGTACAATTCTTGCTTCGAGTGCAACAACATAGCCCTCTGACTGTTGCTCTCTATTTCTTGCCCAATGCCATCGTCGGAGTTCTGGCGACATGGGTGGTTAGCAGGACCCTCCACATTGTCCCTGGACATTACATCTACTTTGTCGCGATGCTCGCATTTTCTCTGGGTCCAGTATTCTTTCTCCCACAGACCTCGGGTACCATGTACTGGGCTATGTCTTTCCCTGGTATTGCCCTTGTTACGTTCGGGCCCGATCTTTCTTTCGCGGCGGCATCGATCTACATCACTAGCAACGTTCGCCGATCTTACCAGGGAAGCGCTGGGAGTTTGCTAGTGACGATGCAGAATTTGTCGTGCGCAGTTTTTACGTCTATTGGCGATGCTATTGGAACGCAGGTTGATAAAGATATTAATGGTAATATTGGGCTTACGGGACTGCGGGCAATTTGGTGGTTTACTTTGGCTGCGGAGATTGTCGCAGCTGCTATCACTTTGACTTGGGTGCGAATCCCGAAAGAAGAAGAGAAGGAGCACGTTACAGATGCTTAAAATTCTGGGAAAATGCTTTGAAACGACATGAATGATGATATTAGAGGGATTATTAGAGGGATTATGGGTAACGAATTAATAGGATCATGGATTTGGGCTATGGTTTGGGCATTTCGGAAACTGGGGGATATGGTTCTGGGTATTTGGCGATCAATAATAATTAATAGTATTACGCGATGCTTTTGTTACGATTTTATTTAAATTACATTACAATTACAGTTTCAAACCGTTAAACAATACACTATGGAGTCCTTGATAAACATAATTGGCCAGTGTGGATCTGGCTTAGTCTCTAGCGCCACGCTAAGCTGTCAGCAGCTTGCATTAGCGCCGTATATCCGCCACTAAGCCCGAGGTCTTTATCTTGTGTGCGAATGAATGGCTTCATCTCCTGCAAACAGTACTTGGCTTGGTTAGATCTTTTGCATTTCGACATTATATTTTTTAGTACATATATCGGAAAATAAGTTTTTCACCTCTTTTCGCTCGCCAAGCGTTTGTTGCTGTCATCATCTCTGTGCAACCCCTGACTACCCACTGATACTTCTTCAGAAACGGTTCTGTCATTTCCCAGTTTCGATAATCCCATGGTTCCCCCCATACAAGAAGCCCAGCGTCAGCATCTGGCTGCCCACCCCAAAACGCCATTAAATCCACGCAAAGCTCTTCATCGTCCCATGTAGACTCGGCGTTGATAAGGTTATCGCGCATCCTGGGATGAGGAAAAAAATCCAGCCAAGGGTGATGAGGAATAGTGCGTTGTACTTTCGTCGGGCGCAAGCTGAGTGGTAGCTTGTTGAACTCTTCTTCTAGCGATTTATTATCGGGTCCTTCAGTGTCGCAGAATTTTGAGATGGCGTCGTCGCATATGCCTTCGTTGAAACCTCCGATAATTTTCATGTTATCAATATAGGCCCGGAATACATTGACTTTCGTTAGAGTGAGAAGATGCTCCGAAGTCGGAGATCCGAGCATATAGCTCCGATACGCCTCTTGAGCAAATTCAACAAGTAGTCTTCGCGAATCGGGCCTCATGCAAGCGATTTTAGAATCATCATAGCTTAGACTGTTTCGCGCAGAAGAATTATGAACAAGAGCGGTGGTCGCTGTCGGGCACCGCACCGTCGGAGTTTTGGGTTGAGTGTCTTTAGTTTTATTAGCGCTTGCTTCTAAGCGTTGACGCTTTCCTGATTTGTCATTAGCTCATGATCTTCCATTCAAGATCATAATCTGATAGTTTTGACCTACGGCGTGCTCTTTGATTGATTCGATTCTGGCGCCGCCGGCGTTCGCCAGGATCCGTCAAACCAGACCAATCATCTGAATCCTGGGTGTGATCTTCGGTCGAAGGATCTGCCGCCGCGTTCGGTTTTTCTGGCAAAGTGGGCATGTTTGAAGGTCGAAAAGTGTCAGCACAGTCAGCTGGGAAGTAATAAAGTGAAAGCCGGGAAAGAAGTCTGGCTTTAGTCAATTTTGGAACCTGTGGCTATGACGACAGAGGTAGTCTTGGCCAATAATGTGTGGCCGTTGCGGAGTTTGGGGCGGAATTAGGACATCAGGTTTTGTATTGTTATTACAGAATGCCCGTACAGGTTGACCCGCACAATCAGCAGCTCCGAGCAAAATTGCAACTTAATTGTTGCTTATTTTGCGGATGAGCGCTTCAACTAACTTCTTGAGGCTCTGCGATTTCTGAACCCGTACTGTGAATTTGAATTGTCTGAATTCCAATGTCCGAGTCTCAGTTGTCTTTGTGGTGCGTCTGATAGGAATATGCTGTATTCATATTCAATGCAACAAGGGCTGGTCTTCTGGTCTTCCATACTAGTATAGTTATCTAGCTATCTATGGCCTACACATTCAGACCCCTGTATAAGGATGTCCCCCGTTCTGCATGCATACGGGAATTGACTGTAAGAACCATTAACACACTGTCCAGCTCACAACCCTGCACGAGCCATGGAGATCAATCCAAATCTACGAAAGTTGAGCAAGTATATGCGAAGTCTGCTGGTGATAAACATCGCTGTCGTTCGCCAAAAGAGTATAAACCCATCATCATCCCTGTAAACTGGGCACCCACAGGTGGCTGTTTGACGGCGACCTTGTTTTCGACTGTCCCAATGTAATTGATCTCGGTCTGTGTAGACTCACGATATCCAAACCGATATCGCTGGTAGAAATCAATGACAAGCACAACACTGGTTGTCTGTTTCAAAACGTCTTGGGCTGTGCTGCCGTCTGATGACTGGAATTGAATAATGAAATCATCTCCACGCTTTCGTATTCCTATCCTACTATGGGTGAAGTAATTCCACCAGAGTACTGCCCCAGCCTCCGTATGCTCGGAGTCGGGAGAGAATGAAAGCTCTGTTTCCCACCTGCCTGAGCTGTAAGTCTGCTTCCGGAGGAATAGCGTCGGACACGCGGGTGTCGATAGATTGTATGGCCCACCGTAAAGTCGAAGATAACCCGGCCGCTCAGTGAGTGAGAAATCCTTGGTGAATGGGGTATCTAGTCTCTCCTCAGCGACAATTTACAGCAAGGTTTAGCAAACTCACTTTTTCTGTACCAGCCCGCCTGTAGCTCTCCGCCGGAGAAGTCATCTTTCCAGGAATTCGTGAAAGGGTGATAGAGCTCCTCGCCCGTTGGACGTAGAGATATTTTCTGTCCTCCATTCACAACAGGCCAGTCATCCACCCACTCAACGGCGACTAAAAAGGTTTCTCGACCTATCAATGACTTAGAAAAGGATGAGACGATAGAAATTGGGAGCAGTCACCAAAGACAGACTCCTCCCAATGATCACCCTTTTGTGTTGGGCGAACTGCAAGGAGCACAGCCCACCAGGTGCCTTGAGTATCCTCAACCAAGTCCATATGCCCCGTATTTTGCACTTCATCTTCCGCCGTATTGCGCCAAAGCGGGTTGTTTGGTCCGGTTTCCCATGGCCCAAAAGGCCCTTCCTTGCTGCGAAATACCCATTCACAGTGGCCACTCTCCGTCCCACCTTCGGCAGTGAATAAATAGTAGTAGCTATCACGTTTGATTATATGGGAGCCTTCAGCCACTCCAGAAGCAGATTCTCGAATCAAGAGAGGCTCGCTTGTAGAGTGTCCTGTATCGAGGTTAACGGTGCAGATGTGAATGGCAAAGTCTTTCAAGGTAGCACCAGGGGTGCGATCCAACTTGCGATATGTTGAAGAGAGATATACAGTCCCATCATCATCCCAGAATAGCTATCGATGTGCTGGCTTTAGCTCCATATCTACTGATCACACCCAGGACGACTGGGTTAACTCACATCTTGGTCAAAGCCAATTTGGTCAAAATACACCGGATCGGACCATGTCTTATCATCCCAGATGTTCGTAGTCTTGACGTAGAATCCTTGCGGCCAGACTCTGTCATCCTCTTGAGGTCGATAGCGCTGGAAACTAGCTGCAGCGATGTAAAATACCCCGTCATGGTGTCGGATAGTGGCTGCCCACACACCACCTCCTGGCTCTGGCGTATGAATCTGCAGTTGGCTGGTTCTTGTGAGCCCATGTCCGATGAGTTGCCATTTAACTAGGTCCCGGCTATGGTAGATTGGGATGCCGGGAAAGTATTCGAATGATGAAGTAACCAAGAAGAAGTCCTTGTCAACCCTAAGACAGTAGCATTTTCGTGTTAGGAAAGTCGAGTCTACTCTAGATTGGTCGACCTTTTCAAAATCGGAATCAGAGCTGAGTTTAGTAGTAAACCTACAGGCATATAGAAGGGTCAGGGTTGGAACCTGGAATTATGGGATTTGTGAAGTGTGTCATTCTTTGCGTATTCTTCCACTCTGCGCTTGGCTGGCGACAAATTGGAATATCTGTATCGAGTAACTGATGCCCATCTATTTCCCCGATGCCTTTCACGAGCACTTCTCCGTTTTGATTTCCCCTCATTGCCAAGCATTATCCCCAGGTCAGCCCCACTCCCGTCGGCACCAACTAAGCTGGCGATATATATACTCAAAGAATTTGCCCAAGAAAGGGGTCTAGTTGAAGATAGTTGATAGATTTAGTCAGTTATTTCCAGCTAGATGAATATAAACTGCCATTCAGTGTACAATTTGAGTGGACCAATTCAACTAACTCGTCAGTTATGCCGTCATGATGGATGGTGTGTTCCGCCTTTGGATAAATCAGTAGAGTACTGGGGTAGCTAAGGAAACCAGCAGATTCACTGAAGAGACTATTAAAAAAAATCCATGAAGTCTGAGGTATATGTTGTATAAATTTTGGAACATACGTTATTTATACGGGAAGAAGTAGATGGCGGAGCCTGCCTAATCAGGAAGGTCCGCTACTTCATCACATGATCCAGATCGCCAGATCGCACAACATTGCCACGAGGTTTAAATGCTGACTAGAGCCTATGAACGGTTTGAATATCAAAGAAAAAAGAAAAAAGATCAACTTCCTTTCACTGGACAGAGGCGAGGCCGAAGTTTCACCGCAGACAGGTTCCCCGCTCATTTGCCAAGCTGCATCTCCACCTGGGCTGGACTCCAATCTTCCCAACATTTAGGCCCTGAATCAAATTGACTAGATCCTGGCGCGCAGCTTCTTACATTTAGTTCTAACCTATTGAAGCTCATATCCCTATGAAACAACAAGACGTCAGTATGGCATCTTCGGGGGTAGTTCAAGAGAAGCCGGATGCGGATCACATAAATCTCGAGGGCAGGCAGACAAGCGAACGGTCGGAAGCAGAAAGGGAATCGAACAGTGAGACTGAAGGTTTCTCGGCGCTTGAGAAATGGAATCATCCTCGAATAAATATGTTTCGTCTATTCGCGACATTATGGAGCTTCCTGGTTATGGGTGCTAATGACGCTGCCTATGGTGTAAGTGCTGCTCTAGATAACGGTCTCATTGAAGTACAAATTTCTAACTGGGGGATTTATAGGCTTTGATTCCATATGTAAGATCAACATATTTCTATCTATCTCTTCTATTGACATATGCTGACAAAACCTGCAGCTCGAAAGCTATTATCACCTTAGCTACACAATTGTATCACTCGTCTTCTTGTCTCCGTTAGTTGGCTACACACTAGCTGCATTTTTGAACAACAGAATTCATACCTCTCTCGGTCAGCGTGGTATTGCGGTGATGGGACCTGGTTGTCACCTAATTTCTTATGTTGTGAACTGTGTACACCCGCCCTACCCTGTGCTGGTGATCAGCTTCATCTTTGCCGGCTTTGGAAACGGAGTTGAAGATGGTGCTTGGAATGCTTGGATTGGAAACATGGCCAATGCGAACGAGCTTTTAGGAGTCCTACATGGACTCTATGGGGCAGGTGCGGTATTGAGTCCGCTGATTGCGACTTCTTTGATTACGAAGGCAAATGTACCTTGGTATTATTTCTACTATATTATGGTAAGACTGTCTTGCTCTAAAGATTGCCAAGAAAAACAAAAACAACAACATTACTAATTACGATTATTGTAGGTGGGCTGTGCAGCTATTGAACTTGGTGTATGTAGCATTTGCTTCTGGAAAGCTACTGGCGCAGAGTTCAGGAAAAAGATGGCTGGAGAACAAGCCAATGGTGGTTTGAGGGATGCCATTCTCAAGCTACCTGCTGCAAGAGTGACTTGGCTGTGTTCTCTTTTCCTGCTGGGTTACGTGGGCGTTGAAGTCGCCCTTGGAGGATGGATTGTCACTTTCATGATCCGAGTCCGACATGGAGCAGCCTTTTCAAGTGGTATGGTTGCCACTGGATTTTGGCTGGGTATAACAGTTGGTAGATTTGTCCTTGGATTTGTTACATCGCGCATAGGAGAGAAGGTGGCTATCGCAGTAAGTACCTTAATCACCTCGTGCCCAGATGTGGACCGCAGTGGGAACTAATGATAATCCAGACATACATCCTGTGCTCCATTGTATTTGGACTAATCTTATGGCTTGTACCGCAATTTTATGCATCTGCCGTGGCCGTGTCATTGCAGGGCTTCTTCCTCGGGCCCCTTTTCCCAGGCGTGGTGGTGATGGTGGCCAAGCTCTTGCCCCGGCATCTGCATGTGAGTTCGATCGGATTTGCTGCCGCTTTTGGAGGCTCTGGTGCGGCAATCCTCCCTTTCGCCGTCGGGGCCTTGGCCCAAGTCAAAGGCGTACAGGTTCTCCAGCCCTTTATTATTGGCTTGTCAGGCGCCATTTTCCTCGCATGGATTGGACTGCCGCGAGTGTCGAAAGCACATCGAACCGATTAAAACGCGACGCTGTCGCGGGGAGTGAATGACGCAACCAGGTTGCTTATTATCACAAGCTCGACCTGGTTTGCATGTGAAAGAATCGGGGTGATTCTTATCTGATCCGACTTACTTTAATTTCCCGAACCGCTCTATTCCGATCTTCTCGGGATGTTGATCATGTCTAATATTTGCACGTGTAATGATCGTGTAGAGGAAGGGGTATATAGATGCATATATACTGCACATAAAAGTTCAATTGATTTTTGCGCAGGCTTTCTCAATGAATACGATGTAAATATGCCTAGATAGGGTAACGATAGCTATGGCATCCACTCGGGAATAGGTTAGGCGAAAAGAAATGAGAAATGATTATGTAGTACGGAGTAGTTTGGTCAATGTGGTTTCTCTATGATAAAGACAGTCTGAGGCGTATCTGCAATTGCAGTTTGAACCGAGGCTTTCTTTGTCACGGTGGGGTGCTGAGCAAGCCACCGTTCCTCCATGACCCGACGGCGAACTCCGTGTCTCGGGAGTGTTGGCTGACACCGGGTCTTCCCCAGCCGGTGCAGTCGGGTTCCCCCCACATCCCCATATTCGGGGGAAAGGATGATGGAGTAAGGGGAAACTGGGGTGAAGAGATTGATGCAGTGATTTTTTTCTAAAATGACTGCGATTCCAACCGGATAGAACGGTTCCCTAGTTGAATAATATATGGGAGAGTCGATGAGCGAAACCGGGAGCGCGCATCGCGCTTTCCCCGATTTGGGTTCAGCCGAGGCAGTTGCCATATTCGGATGAGATCGTTCCCTCGGCCACTTCTTGCTATTGTCCCGCCAGCTCATATAATCTGGTCAGACGCTGGGTTCTCTCTTCTGCACCTACTACACCCTCATTCCCACCATCAACATGCCATCTCCTCCTCCAGATTGGGTCAAGGCCCTGAAGCCAGCAGGTCCCCAGGGCTCCGAGCTGCTCGCCCAAGAGCGGGCGCAATCCAACGTCAATGTTGAGAGGTTGTCCGAGTTGCTTCACACCAAGGCTACATTGGAACGGCAGCAACAGCTGCTTAAGCTCCTCCAGCCCGAAAAAGTCTTCGACAAATCTCAAAACCACACCCTTGGTCGTGTGGAGCGACTGCAGCGCTCGCTGGCAAAGGCGAAGCGCTTGCAACAGCTGGCAGAGCAGAACAAATGGAGCATGGAAGAACTTATGGCAGCCAATGATCTCATTGGTGAACCGACTCCTTATGGTCTTCACGCCAGCATGTTCCTGGTAAGTAATTTGCACATTTGAATGGAACCTACCGAAGAACGCACTAACCTGGTTTTTTTTTTTTTGGTATACAGGTCACTCTTCGCGAGCAAGGAACCCCCGAACAACACAAACTATTCCTCCAGCGTGCCGAGAAATACGAGATCATTGGATGTTATGCCCAGACAGAGCTTGGACACGGCAGTAACGTTCGTGGACTTGAGACAAGAGCAGACTGGTACGTTCAGAATAAAGAGGTTACCCACTGAGATCGGGAGACGCAATTTAGTGCGATGGAGATCTGTGGCATATGATTCAATTCTCTGACATGATATATGCTGTAGGAACCCTGAGGACAAGACTTTCACCATCAACTCGCCAACCTTAACTGCCTCAAAATGGTGGATCGGCTCCCTCGGCCGCACCGCTAACCATGCAGTGGTCATGGCCCAACTATACATTGGCGGGAAGAACTTTGGTCCTCACCCCTTCGTGGTGCAAGTCCGGGACCTCGAGACCCATCAGCCGCTAGAGAACGTCTATGTGGGCGACATTGGCCCGAAGTTCGGGTACAAGTGAGTAGTACGAGTAGGGCATTATGAATTCCAGTATACTGATGAAATGCAGCACCATGGACAATGGTTTCCTTCTTTTCAACAATGTGAAAATTCCTCATGTCAACATGTTGGCACGCTTCTCACGCATTGATAAGGACACTGGCAAGTATGTCCGCCCTGCTCTGCCAACCCTCGTTTATGGTACTCTCACTTGGGTGCGCTCCAACATCGTGCTGCAAGCTGGTGGTGTTCTTGCACGTGGTGTCACAATTGCTACTCGCTACTGTGCTGTCCGAAGACAGTTCCAAGACCGAGATGCAGATGCCAATGCCGGTGAGAACCAGGTTCTTAACTACAAGATGGTCCAAGTTCGTCTACTGCCCCTTCTGGCGGGCATGTATGCTCTTCACTTTACTGGAAGAGGCATGATGCGCCTTTACCAGGAGAATCAGAACCGAATGAAGGCCGCAGCTTCCCCCGGCCAGGACTCACGTGGTGCTGGCCCCGAGGAACTGCGCGCCGGCGCAGAACTCCTGGCTGATCTACACGCTACTTCATGTGGCCTGAAGGCTCTTGCCAGTACATCTGCTGGCGAAGGTCTTGAAGTTTGCCGTCGTGCTTGTGGAGGTCACGGTTACAGCAGCTACAGTGGTATCGGACCTTGGTACTCTGACTACCTGCCCACTCTAACCTGGGAGGGCGACAACTATATGCTTACTCAACAAGTGGCTCGCTACGTAAGTCATCTTTGTTCCCTACTGACCATGGTAATGCGCGCCAAATGCTGACCTTGCAACAGCTCCTCAAATCAGCCCGTGCTGTTCTCTCAGGAAAGGCCGCTGATAATGACACTGGTCGGATCCTACGAACATATCTTGACCGCCGCGACAAGGGTGCTTCATTTGACATCCTTGATACCGATGCAGATATCGTGGCCGCATTTGCTTGGCGGACCGCCCATCTTACCTTTGAGGCCCTGAAGCACCGCGACGCCGAAAAGCGATCATGGAATAGCCTGCTAGTCGACTTCTGGCGTCTGTCAACTGCCCATTCTCAGTATCTGGTTGTCAAGAACTTCTACGAGGCTGTCTCATCCCCCGAGCTTTCATCTGCTCTGGACCCTGACACCAAGACTCTCATGCACCAGCTTTTCCGCCTCTACGCCCTGCATACACTCGAACGTGAAGCAGCCGAGTTCTTCTCCTCCGGCGCGGTCACAGTGCGTCAAATTACCCTGACCCGCACAACGGCCGTAATGAAGCTTCTTGATGAGATCCGACCACACGCCGTTCGATTGGTCGACGCCTGGGCTATTCCAGACTGGCAGCTTGATAGCAGCCTGGGTCGTTATGATGGCCAAGTATATGAGGATCTCTTCCGCCGTGCCAGCCAGGAGAACCCTGTCAACGATCTCGTCTTCGATCCATACCCGTGGAACCAGGCAGTTCTCAAGAACGAACCGCCTAAGAGCAAGCTGTAGAGCTTATGCTTCGATTCTCTTCATGTCTTACTCCATGTCTTACTTCGGGAGCTGCCCTTTTTCTGTACAAAATTTACTATTCACGTAGATCTAGAGACAAATTAGATTCATACTTATTCATTGCTTGTGTTTTGTGTTGTATTGAAGTGCTTCAACCAGGTGTTTCGGTAACTCTTCCAGCCATCTTTGTCAGCTTAGATCGTTATAACTAGTTAGAAAGCCTATGCCTACGTCGGTTGAATGCTAGGTGCAATCGATTTTCAGCATTTTTGTTTGTTCTCGTCTTCATCATGAGAGATACTTCACATAATAATTTGATAGCAACTTGTATGAGAGCCCCGATACCATCCCAAGAATTCCGATACGATGTGTTCGCAAATAAATAATTAAAACAAAGATACGAGTATATTTTTTGCCTCTATCGAGCCCGGGAGCTTCGACTGACTTGGATGAATGAAGCGCTGGGCTAATGAGGAAAAAAAGGATAGCAAATTATGTTGAGCTCAAAATTCAAATATTTTTTTAATTAAACTATTAACTTTGTATTTGCATATTTTATCAGCTTGGAAGTTGGGAAGTTTTGTTGAACCTTGGTCGTGGTATGCCCCTGCTTGTGCTGTGCGGCTTTTATTTTTTTCCCGGTCGGTGTTTGCTCATCGGCGGTTTCTTTAGACTCCTCACTTACTATTTTTACTTATCCTCGCAAAGAGCAAGCAAGGCAACAGTTATTCTAATTCCCCACAATAACCCAGCAAATAGAACCAGCATAGTAAATGAAGCGATGGGCTTTTCTTTCTTTTCCTTGTATAGGGAGATCTGTCATTTGGAACACGACAGGAGCCTTGCCGGACCGTCAAGGGGTCATGTTGGTTGGACCCAACGGGCTAGGAACCCAAGATATGCAAATAAGGCAGCCCTGCGGTAGTGTTATGGGTCAGTTATAGAAACTCGATCTGGACCCCTGGCCCCGAGGTCCTTTTTATCGGGCCTGAAACAACCCTTTTATAGCTATAACTAGAAGCTGAGATGCAAAATACATGCAGCTGTCAGCCTGACATGTATTGAAGTGCAGTGAGATTATAAATTCGGATCGGGGAAAACAGACTAGACGCCTGATAGACTCGGTTGAGGAAGCTGAGATGCTGATGATTAGAATAGCATTGCGTTGCTGTCTTGCCTTATTCAACGCCGCTTGGAATGTCATTGGGGGTCAGAGTTATTGCTTATAAGGATATTTTGAAATTTTTTAATAATTTAGACGCTAAAGTGATTGCTATTGTACGCATTATGGGCAGGACAAAAGTAATTTTATCTTGATGTAGCGTTATCCCGCGAAGTCTCGATGGGCATATCTTAGGATTTTAAGGATAAACTCAGAGCGATCCGGCACAGATCAGCGATCTCGCAGAAATAAAATAATGAGCCTCCCGAGAGCAGTTGTCCTGTTAGGCCAGATGCTTTACAAGGCTTACTCTGCAGCATCTATTTTAAGGGTCCGCAGTGGCCCCGGGGGCTGTTGGTGGAAAAAAAAAAAAAACAAAAAAAACAAAACAGAAAATACAAAGAAATGGAAGGTATAAAAAGCATTAGCTACGCCATTGCTGAGATCAATATCACCAAAAATCCATTCAGAGTCACACAATGGCGGGCCGTTCTCTATTAATTTTGCTCTCAATTTGGGCCCTTTTTTCACAAGCCATCGGAGCGCCGCTGGCTTTGGTTGAAAGAGACACGGAAGTATCCAAAGTTCCGTTGAGAATACTCCCACTGGGTGCCTCTATCACTTGGGGAACTGGTTCTACAACTGGAAATGGATACCGCAAGCCGCTGTACGATGAACTGAAGAAGAATGGCTTCGAAGTCGAGATGGTCGGCAGCAAAGAGCACGGAAATATGAAAGACAACGTATGTACAGCTCAGATGGGGATAAAATCACAGAATTCGTACTAACAGTGAGGTTTGAAGAAAACTGAGTCGCACCCAGGAGATGTAATCGATCAAGTGAAAGCAGCCTCCAAAAACTCTCTGAAATACAAACCAAATGTGGTGCTCATTGAAGCTGGAACAAATGATGCCAACCAAAATGGCAAGGACAACAAGAACCCTATTTCAAAGGCTGGTGAGCGCATGCAATCGCTCATCGAAACCCTTGTGGATGCACCAGGGATGGAGGACACCGTTATCGTCCTGTCAACACTGTTGCCTTCTGGTGCAAAAAACGTCAAGGCGAATAGGCCGTCCATTAATAAGCAGTTCGAAGAGCTTGTCAAGACTTTGTCAACCTCGCACAAGAAGATATCCATTCTCTTGGCAGATATGTCCTCAATCCAGTATCCCAAGGATTTCTACGATCAAATACACCCCAATGACGATGGATACACCGAAATGGCATCAGTCTGGTATGAGGCTATCTCTAAGGCTGCCAAAGATGGATTGATTCACAAGGCCTCATGATCGAGACCTTCATATATTGATAAAGAGCCTGAAATAGACTTTTTTTTTTTTTTCAATTGCTGCGGATAAGGCGGGCTGAGGAGTTTAATGTTAGAGCTTTTGCCTCCACGTTCTCGATTCTCAAATTCGCGACAGGAGGCTGAGTCTCCGTTAAGGTAATATCTTTTCCTTTTAAAAAACAATGCATAGTTCGTGAAGAAACACAGAAACATGATTATTGCCATGTAGGAATGTTTGGATTTTCCAAAGTAGTAACCTTGTATAAAGCTTTCCTAGACGTGAATAAAACTCAGGAACTAAATGATAGGGATTGGTAGGTTATCCGGGAAATGTCCTCTTACGACAGCGGATATCTAGAGAGAAAATTCGCTGTTGAGTGGCAAATTACGACTGGAACTTCCCACGTATACCTTGTAAGTTCCGTCCTGCAAAGCCCATTGTTGTGCATTGACATTCCAGCTACTCAAGTCCCGCCTTGTCAGTGAAAAGCTCACAGTCTCAGATTTGCCACTTGGAATCGATATCTTCTCGAAGCCACGTAATTGCCTGACTGGTCCATTGGGAATTCCAATATACAACTGGGCGACTTCATCGCCGTCGACACTGCCTGAATTTTGAACAGTCGCAGTGACGGTCACGAGAGTATCCCACAAATGCGGATTACCACCTTCAACAATATCAGCTGCAGGGGGGTATTTTGATCCGCTTGAGTTCGACTGTTTCTGCACATTCAAGCTCGAGTACTTGAAGGTAGTGTAGGAAAGGCCAAACCCAAACTCAAATCGTGGGGTTATATCCATGGAGTCAAAGTATCGGTACCCGATGAATTCTCCTTCTGTGAAGTTGGACTGAGGGAAAAGCCAGTAATCCCCTTCAGGCTGGGCGGGGTGCAAGATAGTTCCATAGTCACTGGCCTGCTTCGCAACGGTGTATGGGAGCTTGCCAGATGGATTTGCTCTACCGTAAAGAATCTCCGCAAGGGCCCGACCAGAATCCTGGCCCGGCAAGTGAGCAAAGATAACAGCAGTGATATTTTGATTCTCAATCCAGTCATCAACGACCCGGATTCCAGCATTGTGAATGACAACCACCGTGTTGGAGCAGTTGGCAGCAACATTGGTGATCAGAGTATCGCTATATTCGTCGGTCAGGCCCGGTCGATCGTATCCCTCAGTAGAGTAGTCATTGACGAATACAATACATGCGTCTGATGTGCTATCAACACTGGGGTTTTGTGAGTCAAAATCCCACATTACCGAGGTACCATCCTCGTAAGCCTGGCGCTGGATGGCATCAATAGGAGCGTCGACATATGCAGCAGAGTTAGCACCGCTTCCTCCACCAACGTATAAAGTATCATTTGTGTGTGCGGGACTGCCATTCTGATATTCGAGGGCGACTTCCAAAGACTTTTGGCCGCGGGCATCATACCCAAATACTGAGACTAGTTTGGGCGCCTTGAGAGGTAGAGCATTGTCTGTGTTCTTTAGAAGGACGTGGCCCTCAATCGCACCTTGAAGAAGGACGTCTTTGGAGTCAGCAGATTTGCCAATGACCTTCTGATGCGGAGCAGTAATATCACTAGGCATCCCAATACCGGGGCTTGGAATGCCATCATCCTGATTCAATTGGTACCAAGTAGCCATGATACGGGTTGCCATATCATCAAGTCGTGATGCATTCATTGATCCGTTGTTGATGGCAATGGTAAGGTTGTCGCCCCACATGGTAGTAGAGGGCATCACCATGTCAAGACCAGCGAGTGCTCCTTCAATTCCAGCATGCTGAGCACCCCAGTCAGTCATGACATATCCTAAACGTTCGTTAATGCAAATGCCTCTAGAGTCAACCGATGATTCGCACATACCCTGGAAGCCTAGCTCTGTCTTTAACAGACCATTCAAGGTCTTGCTATTTTGGCACCCATAGGAGTTGTTGATACGCTGGTAAGAGCACATAATTGAGGCGCTGCCGGCCAAAACTGCATCTTGGAAGGGCCAAAGATAGAGCTCGTGCATGGTTTTGTCGTCAATGTTAGAGGAAACAGCTTCAGTATATTCACCTTGATCATTGAGCCCAGGGTTTCGATTGGTCTCTTGCTCGTTTCCAATGTAGTGCTTGGTGCAAGTCCCCACGCCAGCTGACTGTACACCATCAATAGTCTCATAGACAAGAGCACCAGTCAAGTAAGGATCGTCAGAGAATCCTTCCCAGTTTCGACCGCCTTCTGAAATACGTCCAAGAGGGCCGACTACTGGTCCAAGAAGCATGTTAACTCCCTTTTTCCTAAACTCAGCGCCCATACCAGCGCCTCTTTTTTTGGCAAGATCTCTGTTCCAACTCGCACCGACATGAAGACCTGCCGGCCAGCTGCTGACATAGTCTGTACCTCTCTATCCCTTTGTTAAAACTGTCTTATTTAGGGCGCTGGAGGAGACTTACCAATCCATTGCCAGCATCGGAGACACACATGCCAGGAAAGTCCCCAATCGCAGCAATGTTTCCTGAGCAGCCATTGTGGATGGACGAGCTACCAGCTGTCAAGTTAACTTTCTGCTCAGCAGAAAGTTTGCCGACGAATTCCTTGGCTTTCTGGTAAGCATTGGTCCAGTCCCCGGATCCAGTTCCTTCCGCTATATGCACTTAGCTTTGTCATTATGAGTTTGTAGGTGAAGCATACATACGTGATGGATATACAGGAGGGGATTGTCCATAGAAATACGTATCAGAAGTTATGTTCTCAGTCTGGGCGATTGAACTGAGAAGACTGAGCAATAGGCCCAAACTATTCACTTTGAGACCCATGTTGAGTGCTTACTTTGCTTTGTTTGCTTGTTTCTGGCGCGAAACCCCGCAAATATATAGACACTCGCTTACAGGATATTAAATTAAATAGCCGAGGTGATCCGAGAGTACAGGAAATGAGAGTCATAAACCATGCTTCCTTAGCGCATGATCAGATCACAACTCCTCGGGAAAATGTTGGTTGGCGTCGGTACAAGTACTTGCGAAGCTAAGTCCCAAGCTAAGTCCCAAGCCACGAGAGGGGTCAATAGGATTTCTTGTTATATTATGGCTGTAGGCTATCCTCCTCTGCCGAAACCAAGAGCCGATGAAGAAATGGATTTATTTTGAAGAGCTACGATGTCGCGTCGAGGCGTGTTTGTTTTTTGCATTCCGTAGGTAGTGGTAGCCCCGCTTTCGCCGCTTAGCGATCAAGTGCCATTGTTATGTCGCAGCCGCATAGAATAAAGGGAAATAAAGTTGTTGATCAGTAAAACACATGTACTCAGGGTAACATCTCATTTGACTTCTTGGCGCTTTTCTGGCCGGCCTGTATGCACCTACAGTATATATACCGGATAATGTCTGGCGGGTGGGGCTTCGTGTCCTGGGTGCCGCCGCCACTTTTCGGATGGGGAATGTTGTTATTCGAACTTCCAGCGCTAAACCTTTGTTAGCTTTAGTATGTTGATTCCCATACAAACTATCACAAGTGCCAAAGGTGATCTTAAAATCTCCAATTCACCCTCAAAGAACTCAATATCGAGCGCTATAATAGGTAATTCGAACGCTATAAAGCCCTAGAGGTCAAGAACTCTAGTGCTATCCTCTGGTATACCTTTATATTGCCCATTCCGTCGACCTTGACGCCCCTGCCTCTTCTATCATACTGTACTATTCCCATAGCACCCGCAACATCCAAGTCCTCATAAGTGTGTAATATTTACTCTCTATATCTACTATACAGTACCAGATTACCTGTTCTAGCTACAGAACCAAAAACCATACCTATTCTCAATACTCTTTAAAATTTATATAGATATTAAATAATATCTTAGTACCAGGAGTTAGGATTGAAAAATTGCAAAATTTGAAGTTCTCAGAGCATCGCTCGAGTAGCGGGGAATCACGTTGTTGTGTACGAAGAGCCAAGTTCAATGTTGACATTAACAAGTTTTATGAATAAATTGACAAATAAAAGACTATTGGCCACTTTTCGATCATAACTTGGGTAGGTTCAGGAAACAAGTTTGGTATTGGTATTCGTACGCGGGACGCAGTCACGGGCGATCGCTTGGAGCCACGGGATTTTGAAGTTAGGGGCAACAGTCCTCTTTGCCCCTTTCATTCTTTGAATAATTTGTCGAGTCTTCCGTGGCTGTATACACGTGACATGGCATAGAACGTGAGGTTGAAGGGAAAAGGAAAAGGTAAGAGGGAGCAGTTGGTGATCGTGTCTTAGTTCCCATCTAGTGGCGGCCATGAAAATCCCCCGCTTTCATTTTGGGAAACTTTAACAAAATCCGGGGGATCCCTGCATTTTCCCATTCCCCCGGGTAATCCTCCTTCTCCTCCCCCATCTTCTCATTTGCGCCATGGCATGCAAATCGTGTCGATTTCGCAAAATTAAATGCGATCGTGGGCATCCGGTTTGTGAAAATTGCAAGCTTCGGGGGGCCAAGTGCACGTATGAGGGAGAGAGGCCAAAACGCCGTTGGACGGAGGACGACAGCAGGAGAAACAGCAAAAGAGAGTGGGTATGGTTTTCTAAGAACGCAGGAAATCAACCTGTGTTTGAGGAAATCGAAGGGATTTCCCCAATCCAACCGCAGACGATGCCTTCGTCAACCGATGACGCCCAAAATCCAGGCCCAAGCGACCCACACCTAGACTTCTTGCAAACTCGCACGCATGATGCCCCGGATATTTCGCCACGCTCAGTAGCTCCAGTGCTAAGGCCGGAGCCATTTACACTCATTGATAGCCTGCTCCTCGGCGATGGCTCCCATGCTCCACAAGATACTAGCCCAGCTCTTTGGGCCCGGATGAGTAATGGAGATGAATATACTGGTCCCTCATCAGGTATCTCCGCAATATCGGATACCGGTTTGAAATGGATCCGTGAACATGTCCCAAATTCAGATTCACTGTGCCGGGTCATCCAAGAAATCCGAAATGGAATTCTCAATCATCTTCGACAACCGAAATTCATGCCGCCCCCTCTTCAATTATCCCTAGGAGCTCAATCCGACTTCGTCGCCCTAGATCATTCCAAAATCATGGAATACGTAGACGCCTACTTCTCGAGCGTACAGATCATTTTCCCCATTCTCGACAAACCAACATTTCTAGAACAACTTGCCCAGTTCGGCTCGGGTCCAAGTAACACCACCCATTCATGGAACGCTCTGTTGAACGCAGTCCTGGCTTCAGGGTGCCGCGCCTCGTTATCAGATGAAACACCTGAGGCCTTTCAACAGTCGGGGTGTAAAGCATGGACCTTTTTTCAGAAAGCTTTGTCGTATGAAAGCAGAATATTCCATGATTCTGCGGATTTGCTGGCTGCTCAGGCCTTCGCTGTCATGACCGTCTTTGCCCAAGGTCTATCAAGCCCTCAGCGACTCGAGTACACTCTTTGTTCCACTGCTGCACGACTAGCCCAAAGCCTTGCTTTGCATTGCTACGCCCCAGGGGAATGGAACATTACAGAGCGTGAGAGGCTAGAGAGAGATCGTGTGTTTTGGGTGATATTCTGCCTGGATAAAACGATATCGCTGCGCTGTGGCAGACCTGCCATTATCCAAGATGCAGAAGTTAGTTGTCCGTTCCCTCGGAACATACCTATAAAAAGCGAGGACTGGGCCAGTGGAGAAAATCCAGACAGCGTACAGACCCTGGATTTCTTTTTATGCTTTGCCAGATTCGCGCGCATATGTGGAAGAATAACGCAAGACTTATACTCCGCGGCGGCTCTCTATTTACCATCGACCGAGTTGCAGGGCAAGGCAAAAGATATTCTTGAGCAGATGGATTCGTGGTGCACGATGATTCCGGCTGATATCAAGCCCGGAAAGCCCATTGGCCGCCTTTGTGACACCTCGCGCCTGTCACGAACTCAGATTGTTGTCTTGCACTCTTCATATTACTATGCACTTTGTGCTGTCTATCGACGATTCTCGCCCATGTTCAACCGGGACCGGAATGAAGTTTCACTCCCCCCCAGTACCCATCCAACACATATTGAAGCAGCCAGGTCCGTGGCTTTGCTCACGAAACACCTCGATGTAGAAAGTGTAACACCAGCATGGTAAATCAACCCCTTGGTCCGAGGCTTGCACGGCTCTATCCTACCCTAGTTACTGCCTTCCCCTCTCCGCTACGCTACCTCGAGGCTCTGGAACCATACTGACCTCATCTATTTTGTCTAGGCTTGTCTTCTACTATCCTTTCACCGCCCTGACGACTATTTTTGTCCACGTGCTATCTCACCCCTTGGAGCCCTCTACACAGAAAGACATTCCTCTGATGGATACCATTGTTGGCTTTTTCGGCCGCTTGGAATATGTTACATCAGGGGGTGCTGCTTTCACTAACACCGCCGAGTTCACTCGCCAAGCACGCCGCTTTATAGATCAACACTCCATTACCGCATCCTCCAATTCAAGGTCCACTCTTGAAGGGAGCGTCAGTGGTCCCAAGGACACCTCATTTCAAAATGCCATCGATGAGAATTCTTTGTTAGATGCGTCGGAAGATGTTACGTTCATATCAGACGTCAATCAACATCTCATGCACCCTGGAAGTGAATTATCGACTCGATTAACGCCTTTCTCCCAGTCTGACTCTTCTGTCAGTTATCAAAAAGGCTCAATCACTTCGATCTACCAGCCGCAGGTACCAGGACAAGATCATTCCCCTCATTCCATATACGCAGATATGCTTGGACTTTTGTCGCCGTCGGCAGATGTCCCGAATGAGCAATGGATAAGATCATGGATACCAGCCACTTAGTTCACACACCAATAAAATTATCACAAGACGATGTCCTTTCGCTCGAGTAATGCTACGGAAATCACAGGGAAGCGGAAGGGTACTGCGGGGCATTCGTCGATAAATTACCAGGTCCGTTCAAATTCCGTAGCAGAATTGGCTGAGGTGTGTACTACCATATTCAAACGAGCTAAAGAAGACAGATTCTTTGTTTCGCGATGATAGCAGCGGTGAAGCTACAGTTGATAAGATCGGCACAATATATATCAGGAACCCGCATAAGCTGCCTTTCCGGCCGGAATATACAACTAGTAGTAGATTGTGAAACAGAGATAGTGCACGCAGCGTAGTCTCGTCGGGAGACCGATTCGAAGAGATAAATGAAAGACCAAAAAAAAACCAGGCGAGGTCGCAGCGTGTCTGCAAGACCACCTAAACTCCCATATTCTGGACGATAATAACAAAGCTGACGAACGGCAACTTTTGGGGGGTTGAACGTCGTGTTGAAGTCCAGTGCTAGCTATTGACACTATTTACATGTCTCTCGGATTGCTGGTCCGGAAAGCAGTGATCAGTTCTTTCAATGAATGCACGTTGTTTCCTCGTACGATCTTTACTGTCCACGGGTACTATTCTTATAGCACCCGAACCATTTAAATCCTCACAATTTTATTGACTCTATCTAGAATTTCTTTAGATTGTAGTCTAACTCTATAGGATCCAGCATTGTAGATTGAAAATATATATA